>JAJTUV010000044.1:977500-1167500 GCA_021653895.1 Mastomys natalensis | reverse complement strand
TTCTAGGCAGGCATGGTGCAGGAGGAGCTGAGAGTTCTACATCTTCATCTGAAGGCTGCTAGCAGAATACTGACTTCCAGGCAGCTATGATATAAGGGTCTTAAAGCCCACGCCCTTAGTGACACAACTATTCCAACAAGGCCATATGTCTTAGTTAGGGTTTTACTGCTGTGCACAGACACCATGACCAAGGCAACTCTGTAAGGACAACATTTGATTTGGGCTGCCTTACAGGTTCAGAATTTAGTCCATTATCATCAAGGTGGGATCATGGCAGCTTCTAGACACACATAGTGCAGGCAGAGCTGAGAGTTCTTCATCTTCGCCTGAAGGCTGCTAGTGGAAGACTGATTTCCAGACAGCTAGGGTGAGGGTCTTAAGCCCACGCCCACAGTGACACACCTACACCAACAAGGCCACACCTCTTCTAACAGGGCCACACCTCTTAATAGTGCCACTCCCTGAGCCAAGCATATACAAACCATCACAACTGGTGACCCAGTGTTCTGGCTAGATTTATGTCAATTTGACACAAGCTAAAATTATCTGAAAGGAGGAACACTAAATGAAAAAATACCTCCAAACATCTGACTGTGAGACATTTTCTTAATGAGTGATTGATGGGGAAGGGCCCAGCCCATTGTGGGGTGTACCATTCTTGGGCTGTTGGTGCTGGGTTCTTTAAGAAAGCAGGCTGAGCAAGCTATAAACAGCAAGCCAGTAAGCAGCACCCCTCCAGAGCCTCCACATCAGTTCCTGCCTCCACGTTCCTTCAAGGATGGACTACAATGTGGAAGTGTAAGCCAAATAAACCCATTCCTCTGCAACTTGCTTTTGGTCATGGTGTTTCATCCCAGCAATAGTAACCACAGCTAAAATACCCAGTTTCTTGGAAAGGGATTGTGGTACAGTTCAAGCACAGAAAGTCTTCAGGTAGACTCTCTTCTATCTCAAAGGCCTTTGTTCTATTTGGACCTTCTTCATCTGATTACATGAAGCTCACTCATGTTTGGAGGAAAAACAACATGCTTTATTGATAATCTGTTGACTTATATGTTGATGTCATCGCCAAATACCCTTACAGAGCAGTCAAGGTAATGTGTCTCTTGTGCGGGCACAGTGGTCCAGGCAAGCTAAAACATAAATGGAACTATCACACATTCTCAATGATAGTTTGTTAAATCAAGCTGTGTTGTTGCTATTCTCTGGTTTAGCCTGTATTTTCTCTGTAAAGATCTACAGAAAAATTATAGTTTGGGAATCCTCAAGCCAGGAATCACTAGACCATCTTCTGAGCCTTAGTTTGTTTTGTTTAACTCTGAATTATGTGATGAATTTTCATTTCTGTGTTCTTGTTGGTTCTAGAAAACTCTTTAACTAGTGTTTTCTCTCTAGCAAATGCACAGTACCTTACAGATGTGTTTGATGATATAATCATATTCCTATGTATGTAATAGCTCAGAAATCTTTGTTTTTCATTTCTTAATTGACTTACTAATTTGTTTTGAGGTTTAATTTATGTAGCAGCCCTCTATGACAAGAGTAAAAATTAATCGAGAAAACACTTGTCAAAATTCTTGATCTTTTTTTAGAGCAAAGATGAACATCCTCCATTTTCTAATGACTCTGAAGTAATCAGTTGGTAGCTTTTACAACATTATCATGCCATCTGATTCTAACAGCCTTTCCATGCTGAAGTTCCTGTTTCCAGTTCTAAGCAGAAACTCCACACCTGTCATCAATCTCTCACTATTTGAGAGTAACTAATCTGAAGTCAACTAAGTATTCCAGTGTGTTGTCTAAATACCATTATGAATATTTTTTCTTCCCAGATTAAACTGCTCATCTTTGACCATCTCAAAGCGTATATTTTCTTCTGATTTACAAAAATGTTGGCTTACCCTAAGAGTGGCTCCTGTTGGGTAGGAGTATGGTGGAGCTGAGAAGGCAAAATGAAGGGCGAGTCGTTGAGCAGATACAGAATCAAGAAGGGGTCTTTGTGATTATATAGCTAAGTCAATTCAACAAACACGACTGTGGGTAGAATTTTCCAGAACATCCTGGAAAGCCTCCTTTATTAATCCTTTATACAGTTTAAGCATGGAGCATTACAATTCAACCAATCACTACATTATCGGAAATGGAACAAGAGGAAGTTCACTGGAACTGGTGAAGCTTTCCATGTCATCTTCTTATGGTGTTTTGCAATAGCCCTGGGGTATGGCAGCTATAGGTAGCACATGCAAAGACAGGAAAGAACCATAGAGTAATCTCCACTTCTTCTACTGTCAAATCACTTCCTTGCCCTAAATGAAAAAGCAGAGATTTCCACAAATGACATAGAATTTCACTAAACTATTAGTACTGTATTAGTCAGCATTCTCTAGAGGAACTGAACTGATGTGCATGTGTGCATTTGTGTGTGTGTGTAATTTATTAAATGACTTACATCTGTGTTGAACCAGCTAGTTCAACAATGGCTGTCTCTCAATGGAAAGTCCAAGAATCCAGTAGTTTTTTATTTCACTAGCTTGGATATCTCAGCTGGTCTTCAATATATACCTTAGTGAGGGAATGAATGCATCATGGAGAGTAAAAGCAAGCAGGCCAAGAACAAGTAATTCCTTCTATGTTATTTATACAGGCTGCTACCAGAGAGCATGGCCCAGATTTAAGGTGGATCTTCCCACCTCAAATGATTTATCAAGAAAAATTCTTCACAGGTGTACTTAGCTGCTTGGGTTTTAGAGAATTCTGAACACAGTCAAGTTGACAACCAAGAATTGCCACAAGTCTATTTCAGGCATGTTAAATAATTGCCTGAAGAGATACGAGATGAAGAAATTGACAATCTCATCACAGAGAATAAAATAATTTTCACATTATAACTAACTAGTGAAAAGATTGGAAGCTATATTAGTTTCTTTTCCATTGCTGTGACAGAACACCATGTCCATAGCAACTTACAAAAATATTTATTTGGGCTTATGGTTCCAGGAGGTTAGCACACCTGACAATGGAGCAGGCTCATATCTCACTGTAGTCAAGAAACAGAGTGTGAACTAAAACTTGAAGCTCTAAAATCCCACCTCTGTGATATACTCCTTTTAACCTGGCTATACCTTCTAAGCCTCCCCAAACTGGGCTACCAACTAGAAACAAAGCACTCAAATGCTCAAGAATGAGAGGACTTCCTTCAACATTCACAGAGGTGTACATAGATTATATGACATGTTCCTGCATAGTACAATAAATGGCTGCGGGGGGGCGGGGAAGGGCACAGGACTAAAGATCTTAAACTGAATTGAGTAGCTAATTCAAGGAAGTAATGATCAGGAATGTGAGTTTGTTGTCTTTCTTCTGCTGCTTACTACATACATGTTGTGAAGGCCAGAACTGAAATATCAAGATTTAAAATACAAAAACTAACTTAACACCAGCTACCAAGAAAGACATGGACTTGCATAAAGGTGGTTGTCAGTGTTAAGTGTACATCCATACCAACTAAAGACAGGAAGAATTAGGGAAGGCAATCACAGATGCATGGAGTAGGCAGGAACATAGATCATCTCGAGTGAAAAAGCAATACATTAGTGGCCTGGAGAGATGGTATAGCAGGTAAGGGCACTTATTGCTTTTGTGGAGAACATGGGTTCAGTTCTCAGCATCCATAACAATCATAACTTCAGTCCAGGGAATCCAGTGCCCTCTTCTGATCTCCACAAGGAACCAGGCATGCGTTGCTGCACATATATGCGCACAGGCAAAACGCTCATACACATGAAACAAAATAGTATCAAAGAAAGGAGTAATAAATTGGGGTTAAAGTTCAGTAATAATGAAATACTTAGAATTCATGAAGCATGGGCTTTATTCCTGTGGAAGCTGGGGGTGAGGAGAAGAAAAACGGTAAAGAAGAGGGGAGATAGAAAGGACTTTGAGATTAATCTCCCTAATACTTTGGTGAACTACCAAGAAAGGGGAAGGGCTCACAGGACCACTGTAGACACGTCTCTGGGCTGTCGGTACTACCTATTCTTCTAACCTTCCCCATTGGCATTTGTCCACAAGCCAGTCTAGAACAAAGCTGTGATGGGAAGAATACAAAATGGCTGGGTCTGGACCAGGAGCAGGAAAACATCAAAAACTTTGTGTCTCATATTTCATCTTCTCAGTTTTCCATGTCTGATTTAACTCTTGACTTAAAAAAAAGATAGTGAACTTGAAACCACTACCTTTCTCTTAATTTTGCTCAATTTTCTGTTTCATATCGTCATTCAATCTTGATCATTGTGCAGTGCAAGAAAAGGAGATTCCCTCAATCCTTGCCATGTTATTTTCCTAGAATTCATTTATATTCCACACAAAGACACTGCATCATCTCACATAATGAGAAATCACATTTTGTCCTCTAAAGAACAATTGTCAAAGAGCTTTCATTCCTTTATATTTATCCTTGTGTTATTTTGGGGTTTAACTTCATGCCAGTTATTCTTGGGCTAATAATATAGCTCAGGTGGTAGAGTGCTTGTCTAGCAGGAATGAAGCCCCAAATTTGATTCTTTGTACTCCACGGTCCACATCTGTATTCCCAGGAGATGGCTCAGAAGTCCAAGGACATCCATCCTCAGGTACATAGCAAATTGGAAGCCAGCCTAGAGTACATAAGACCTTGTCTTTTAAAAATATATGCATATGTGTATATCTGTGTCTGTCTATCTATCCGTCTGCCTGCTTCTCTGTCTGTCTATAGGGTACATAGCCCTGGCTGTTCTGGAACATGTTATGTAGACCAAGATGGCCTCCAATTCACAGAGATCCACTACCTCTGTCTCCTGAGTGCTGAGATTAAAGGTAAGCACCACCATATCCACCTTAAAATATATCCTCAATTTGTTAGTAATATTACATATAAAAAGATCATAAGTAACATAATAGTAAAGTTTAATCGTTAATGGTAAAATAAGTACCTGCAATCTTGCCACTTCAGAACAGTGCATTAATACTGTTGAAAATCTCTAACCTGGATTTTTTTTTCATGGATCATTGTTTTGGAAGTTGTATGTCAAAAATGTTACTAAATTGGCTATTTGCACAGGTGCTGGGGATTCAAACTCAGGTTCTCCTGCTTGCACAAAAGGCACTTGTGAACTGAGCCATTGCCCTAGCCCCATAAGCAATGTTTCATCAAAGCATAGCCATTGTTATTTATAGAATCTTTAGTAGTATATTCCAACAAAGAAGCAGAGTTTTTTCCTAAAATAATTGTTCCTTCACTCTTTACAGAAAATTATGGCAATTCTGCCACCACATTTTAAGACAGGCTCACCTTTCTCATTTTCCATTCTCTCTATGCTACAGCCTAGATGATGTTTCCAACTTGTTTTTTCTTTAGCCATATTTAATTGGTTGATTTAGTCATCAATCGCCGTTTGTTGTTGTTGTTTCCTTCTGTAATTGCTTCCGATTGGTTTGGGTTTTGAGACCAGGTTTCTTTCTGTGTAGCCCTGACTGTCCTGGAACTCATTCTGTAGACCAGGCTGGCCTCAAACTTGGACATCTGCCTGCCTCTGCCTCCTGAGTGCTGGGATTAAAGGCATATGCCACCACCACCCAGCTTATGTAATTGTATTTTTAACTCTAGTGTTTTATTTTATTCTTTCTCTAATCTGTCTAGTAAATTGTGATACTTAATTTTATTGCTCATATATTTTTGAAATGTCATCTTTTATTTCTCAAAATATTTATTTGTTTTGGGGCTTGGGCTATATGTATGACATTGCACATATATGGAGGTCAGAGAGCTGTGAGCCAAAATATAACTTCCCTTAAAGTTAATTTTGTCAGGTGTTTTATTGCCACAAGCAGGTGAGTAGCTAACACACATGGCTCAACAGTTAAGAGTGCTCGATGCTCCTGTAGACAACCCAAGTTCAGTTTGTGGCACCATCACTGACACTAGGCAGTTTCTAAACTCCTGTGACACCATTTCTTTGGAAACTGACACCTTCTTTGGCCTCTGAGTGCACCCGTGTGTGTGTGTGTGTGTGTGTGTGTGTGTGTGTGTGTGTGTGTGTGTGTAGTATCTATTCATTTGTATACTTGTTTTTCCAATGTACACACATATTGACTTGGTTTTCATCCCAGCTTTGGGTTTGTTCTCTCTCTCTGGGAATTTCCTATTCTCTCAGCAATAAGAAAAAGTTATTCTTTCTGTTGAAACTAGATGGTTTTCAAAAGAGGGCTTTATGTTGCTCTAATCTATGACACTGCCAGATGTCTCATCCAATGTCTTTTCTGTTTTTACAAGTAAGTTTGGCCTTCACTTGCTGCCTTATCGCCTGCCAGAGCTATGTGTGGAGATTATTTCCATACTTCCCATCTTCCTTGCTTTTCACGGCAGCCCATGCCTGTGTTCAGAATTCACTGTAATCCATTAACAGTACCCAACCTCTGGGTGATAGTGACAATACTTCCTGATTGGCTAAAGGAACATTCGTTCTTCATATTCTTGCCAAGGACAGAGTGTAGGTTATGGTTCTTTTAAACTTCTTAGGTTGGCAAGGCACTATGGCAGAGGCCTTTAACACCAGCACTTGGGAGGCAGAAGGCTGGTGGAGCTCTGTGAGTCTGAGGCCAGACTGGCCTACAAAATGAGTTCCAGGACAGACAGAGCTACATAGTGAGACTTGTCTTGAACAGAAACAACACCACCACCACAACAACAAACCCATAAGAAAATATTTTAGGTATCATTTTGTCTCCTCCTACTCCTAAACATACATACATACATACATACATACATACATACATATACACACATACAGATACACACACCACACACACACACAGAGGCACACACAGGAACACTCACTCTTGCTGTTTGTTCCTGGTTGAACATTGTCTTAGTCACTTCAGTGTTCTATTACTGTGAAAAGACAACATGACTATGGCAACTTTTATGAAAAAAAGCATTTAATTGGGGCTTACAGTTTCAGAGGTCAGTCCATTATTATCATGGCAGGAAGCATGGTGGCATACAGGCAGTCATAGGACTCGAGATGTAGCTGAGAGTTCTATATTCATATTCATAGGCAGCAGGAAAAGGAAGACATTAGGAGTAGCTTAGACTTTTGAAACCCCAAAGCCTACCCCTTAGTGACACTCTTCCTCCAACAAGGCCACACCCACTCCAACAAGGCCACACCTCCTAATCTCTCTATAGCAGAGCCATTCCCAATGACCAAGCATTCAAATTGATGAACCCGTGGGGGCCATTCCTATTCCAGCCACCACTAAGCTTTTCCTTGGCATAGTTAATTTCTGTTCACTGATAGCCTTTCTGGGCTTGCCTGCGGAAGTGTTCCATTCTCTGGTTCCTGGGGTCTCCAGGCTGTGAACTGAAGCCAAATGCTTTCTTCCTCTTCCATTTACAGGAACACACACACACACACACACACACACACACACCACATCTTCATTTTCCAGACTGATTAGTTTTTATGCAGCTGTTGCCATCACTTACGCATGGCGTTAAATGAAGAGACAGGCACATGAAAACACTTGTACTCCGTGAAGACCCTGAAATGCTCAGGACTACTCAGAAACAAAAAATTTACAGTAACAATAAGACTTCTGAATTCAATTATGCAGAAAAGCCATTAAAGGATTCCAAAGCTGAGCAGCAGTCTTGTAGAGGCAGCGTCTTTCGAGGAGGAAATGGAATATTCTATGAAGACGCCACTACCAACTTGATTCCTCCTCTATTTGAATAAGAAAAATCCATTTTTTATTGCATACTGAAGACAAGCAAAACACTGAGACATCCTCCAGAACTTTTCCCCTTACAATTTTCCTCTCTCCCTCTTCCTTGTGTTTCAGAAGCTGAGAGCATGGCGACCACATACTTCAGAGTGTGGAAGAGTCGGTGTTACAGGGCTACTGGAGAAAGTGGCCAGGGGGCTGGAGAGATGGCTCAGAGACTAAGAGCACCCGTTGCCCTTGCATAGGACCCAGGGTTTGGTTCCAAGCACTCACATGGTGGCTCATGGCCACCTGTAACTCCAGATCCAGGAGATCTAGCTCTCTCTTCTGGCTGTTACAGGCTGCTACATGTACTTAGTGCATATGAAATTATGTGAGCACACATAGAATAAATAAATAATTTTAAAAACAGAGTATGGCAAGGAATCATTCAGAACTCAAATTAAATAAAATTAACAAGCTAACCATGACCTCTAGGTTTCAGCTCTGAAGCTGAGACTTGGAAGGGTAGGACTTTTGATGGGTGTGTCTGAGAGAACAGAGAGATTATATGTAGCAGAAACTGTTGGACCAGGAGGCTAGGAACATTTTCTTAATGAAAAATTGGGCTGAGGATATAGCTCAGTGACTTGTCTAGCATGCATAAGGCTCTGGGTTTGATCCCCAGTACGTGGCGGGGTGGGGGGCAGCACACAGAGGATAGAGCTCAGGATGGAATGAGCTCCTTGCTAGATGTGCAGTTGTCTCTAACTCATGCGCTATGATTCTGTGATCCTTTTCAGGTCATGTGGTTTTGTCAGTGTTGATAAACTAGACAATGGGTTTGTTAGCTTACCTTTTTTGGTATTATTTATTTATTTATTTATCTAATGACTGACAGCCCTATCAGCATGTACACCTGCATGCCAGAAGAGAGCATCAGATCACATTACAGATGGTTGTGAGCCACCATGTGGTTGTTGGGAATTGAACTCAGGACCTCTGGAAGAGCAGCCACTGAGCCATTGCTCCAGCTCTAGCTTACCTTTTATAGACTATTTTTATTTTCAGCTTTCTTCTACTATTTTGAAAATTATTTGTATGTGTGTATCTATGTGTGGGTATGTATATGTGTGTGCAGGTGTCAACAGAGGCCAGAAGCATTGAAGCCCGCCTGGAGCTGGAGCTACAGGTGTCTGTAAGCTGACTGATGTGGTGTTGGGAACCTAACTTAGGTCCTCTGAAAGCAGCAAGTGCTCTTAATGTTCAGCCATCTCTGAAGATCCTATATTAACTTATCTAAACACCCAAGTTTAAATTCCTGCACTTTTTATTTATGATCTGAGAAGAGTCAGTCATTGTTATTGGTGGGGAGAAGAAAACACATCTCCTACCATTCAGCTAGGAACTAACTCTACCTATTCTTGTTATGTGGGATGTACTGAAGTCCTAAAACTTCCTAGCAGGAGTAATGCTGAGCTTCCCAGTGTTACTTCCAAGGCTGGACCAGGACCCTGACCCTGATAACACCGGTCCATTTTGTTCCCTCTGTCTCCCATTGTATTTCCCTGAAACTCCAGCGTCAGAGGCTTCACAGTTAATTTCTTAACACATCCAAAGAACATTCTCAGAATATCTGATGTTGTAAAATTCTGCGAATACTTTAGTAAATTCTTCTGGTTTTCATTCCTCAAGTTCTAGATTTAAGAGCACAATAACTGATCTCCATATCATATGTAACACTCCAGCCTCCTATTAGCAAAGTTGTATCTTCAATATTCTCTTTATCAAAACCAGCATATCTTAATTATACAGAAGAATGGATTTCATTGTGACATTTCTTTATTACATTTTATCTTATTAGCATATTTGTGTGTGTGTGTGCATGCACATATGCTATATAATATTCAGAGGACAGGCAACAGATTTCAGAAGTAGGGTCCCTCCTTCCTCCTGTGGTTCCAGGGGCTTGAATGGCCTTTGCCTGCTGAACCATCTCATGAACCCTCATTGTGACATTTTTTTTTTTATTATTAAACTCATCCTCTTAATCCTCATTAACTGAAGATTTACATTTTTTTTTAAATCTAGATTTTTCTCACAAGAGAAATGTAATGGTATTTGTCTTTCTGACTCTAGTTTGTTTTATTTAACATGATTTCCAGTTACATCCAATTTCCTATAAATGGTATTATTTCATTCTTTCTATGGCTGGACAATATTCTACTATGTATGTATACTAAACTTTGTTTGTGCATTGATTCTTTGATGGGCATCTAAGCTGATATCATAACTTGACCATGATATATGAATGTTCAGGTATCATTACTGTATCCTGATTTTGGTTCCTTGGGGATATATATGTGTAGCAGGATATTTTCCTGTTACATTGTATTTTCAGTGGAGCTCGGTAATTGGGCAGTAGAAGACAAGGTGGAGCTAAGAGTGGGAGGGAGGAAAAGGAAGAGGAGAAGGGGGAGAGCTAGCAACTATGGAGGAAGATGGGTGGGTCAAAAGCAGTCCTGGGTAACAATTTATATCTAAAAGTTAGATATTGGGTAACAATTCTAATTGTGTGGTCATCTTGTGAATTGAGCATTTCTAAATATATAACTCTATTGGCTAATCTTTAAGTATTAAGAGTCTTCATTCTACTGGGAACCATGAAGTTGGCGGGCATTGTCTGCTCTAAGCTAAGAACCATGCTTGGAGCTGTAGAGTCTACAGAGCTGGTTGGGGAAGGCAGCAGCCATGCCAGCTTTTCCTGGGTCCTGAGCCAGTGCTTCTGGCTTGCCGGTGGTGTGACAGAGTGGGGACATAGAGCTTCATGGCGGTGGCTTGGAAACTAGCAGAGCCAGACCACTGCCGCTAATTCTAAATGCCATCCGTTTCATATATGTATAAAAATTATAGCTGGCATATGATAATCTATTTTTAGTTTTTAAAGATCTATTTTAGTATCTTATGTGTATGCATTTTTTGCCTGCATGTATGACCATATACTACATGTGGGCCTAGATGCTAGATGCTGCTAGATGCCTAGAGGCTAGGTGAGGGTGTTATATACTGTGAAATGGAGTTACAGATGGTTATCAGAGTCACATGGGTACTGTCCATTGAATACAGGTCCTCTGGAAGACCATTGGATGCTCTTATCTGCTGAGCCATCGCTTCAGGCCCTATTTTTGTTCTGTTTTAAAGACTATTTAAATTTTTTTTATTTTATGTGTATGGGTGCTTTGCACCATGCATATACAGTGCCCATGGCAGCCAGAAGAGGGGGTGAGACCCTCTGAAACTGGAGCTACAAATGGTTGTTCACTGCCATGGGGTGCTGGGAACCAAACTAGGGTCCTCTGCATGAGTAACACGTGCTCTTAGCCACTGAGCCATTTCATCTCTTGAGACCTTTAGTTTATTTTTTGAGGATATTTCCATTTTCATTCCCATATTGGCTGGACCAATTTACATTTACAATTTACATTACCAATTTACAATTTATATGAGAGTTGCATCCTCCAGCATTTATTTTTCCTTTTCTTCATGATAGAAAAAATGTTGTTGAATAACCTTGATTGGCAACTATTTTGTTTCAGAACTTGATAGGCACTAGTTCTTCATGCTCTCCGGGCATCTAGGATTTCTGTTGGTACATGTTATTCTAATAGTTTTGCCTTTGTTAAGTAACTCGGCTTCCTCCGGCCCCCTCCCTGCCCCCGTAACTTTCTATTCTTTTGTTGTTCTTTACTCTTGCCACAGAACCTGTAGAGGTACTTTTTCATTGCTTCTATGTGGGACTGTATGCTTAGCTGCTTTCTATTGCTATGACAAATTATGACAAAAAATAACTTGAGGAAGAAAGGTTTATTTACACATCCCAATTCCAGTTCCTCATCAAAGGATACAAGGCAGGAGCTTAAAAAAGGCAGGAACTTTAAGGCAGGACCTTAAGGCAGAGACCATAGAGAAATGCTGCTTTCTCCTCGTGGCTTGCTCAGATTGCTTTCTTGCATGACCCAGGTCCACCAACCTAGGGGTAGCACTGTACCCGCCCCCAGCAGGTTCGCCCACTCACACCAATCATTAATCGAAAAAAATGACCTATAGTCTTGTCTACAGGCCAATCTGAGGGAGGTGTTTTATCAATTGTGATTCTTTCTACCTGTGTCATGATCACAGACAACTAACCAACCCAAACTCTAAATGATCCTGTTCTGGGATGTCATGGGGTTTTTGTTTGTTTGTTTGTTTGTTGTTTGTTTTTTTCCTAGATTTAGGGGTTGTTTTAGTTAGGGTTTTACTGCTGTGAACAGACACCATAACTAAGGCAAATCTTATTAAAACAACATTTAATTGGGACTGGCTTACAACTTCAGAGATTCAGTCCAGTATCATCAAGGTTGGAGCATGGCAGCATCCAGGCAGGCATGGTGCAGGCAAAGCTGAGAGTTCTACATCTTCACCTGAAGGCTGCTTGAATACTGATTTCCAAGCAGCTAGAATGAGAGTCTTATAATCCGCACCCACAGTGACACATCTACTCAAACAGGGCCACACCTTCTAATCCTGCCACTCCCTGGGCCAAGCATATACAAACCATCACAGGTTTTTTTTTTTTTTTCTGGTATAGTTTCATTGAATATACTTTATGTTTTTAAATAATTTATTTCTTCCTTCCACATCAAAAGAATCATGTCTGAGCTCTTAATCTTGAATTATTTTCCTTTATAAAAGCCTTGGATATATGAACCTCACTTGGATGCTAGGAATTGACCTCTGGCCCTTAGCAAAAGCAGTATGTACTCATAACCACTGAGCCCTCACCAGTCTCTTTTTTGATTTTTAAGGGTAAGGTGGCAAGTTTTCTGCTGAGTACAGTAGCAAGGAAGGGTCCTGAAAATGGGTAGCTAATATTTCTAATTTTTGCCTAGAATATTCTTTTGTATATGTGTATACATGTGTATATATGCACTTGATTGTGTGTGTACAAATATATGGAGGCTACAAATCACTGTCTAGTGTCTTCTTCAGTTATTCTACATTTTTTCCTTTTGTTTATTCTCTCATATATTATATCCTGACTGTGGTTTCCTCTTCTCCCCCCCCCCACTTGAGTCTCTCCTCCCACCTCCCCTTTCCCCTAGATCCATGCCCCTCCACTTCCCCACAGAAAAGAGAAAGCCTCCCAGGGACATCAACCAAACATGGCATAACAAGCTACAAAAGTCGGCACATAGTTTCACATCAAGGTTAGAAGAGGCAACCCAGGAGGAAAAGGGTCCCAAAGGCAAGCAAAAGAGTCAGAGCCAACCCTGACTTCTACTGTTAGGAGTCCCACAAGAACACCAACCTACACAACCGTAACGTACATGCAGGGGCCTAGGTCAGACTCATATAGGCTCCCTGATGTCTGTGAGCCCACTTGAATCCTGGCCAGCTGATCCTTTGGGTCCTGTTCTTGTGGTGTCCTTGACCCCTCTGGATCCTCTAATCCTTCCTCCCTGTCCTCCGTAGGACTCCCCGTGCTCTGCTTATATATGGCTGCGGGACTCTGCATCTGATCCCATCAGTTGCTGGATGAAATCTCTCTGATGATTATGTTTGTCCCAGCATGTCCTGCAGGCAGGACAAATTGTAGGTTGGAGGTTCTATGGCTGGGTTGGTGACTCTATCCTTCTACTTGAGGCCTTGCCTGGTTACAATGTCTATCTTATCTTTTTGAGACTGTCTTTCACTGAATCAAGTGCTCATCAATTGGCCAGAATATCCAGTTTCAGAGAGCCATCTCGAACCACAACCATACCCTTTTAAAATGTGGGTTCTGGGTATCTGAACTCCAGAACTCATGCTTTTACAACAGGGACTTTATGGCCTTTATCCTCAAAATATGATACCTTGTTATTTATCATCCATGCAGCTGAATTTTTCACCAGAGTCTTGACTTAACTTTCTTCCATCATTCTTCTGTTTAATTCTTTCTTAGGTAAAGGGTTACTTACAACGATAGTACTGTCATTGTTAACTGGACATACCTGGGAAGAAGGAACGTCAGTTGAAGAACGGCTTTTGTTAGACTGGCCTGTGGGCATGTCTGTGAGGCAGCGTCTTCTTTTAATAACTTATTTTTATTTTATGTGCTTAGGGTTTTACCTGCATGTATGTATGAGGATGTTGGATCCCCTAGAACTGGAATTACAGATAGTTGTGAGCTTTCAAGAGGGTGCTAGGAATTGAACCCAGGTCCTCCAGAAGAGCAGCCAGTGCTCTTAACTGCTGAGCCATCTCTCTTGCCACAGGCATTTTCTTAATTGTTAAGAGAGTAGGCTTGAGTTATATAAGAAAGGTAGCTGAAGGTGCTGGAGAGATAGTTTAGTGTTTAACAGTAGTGGTTGCTTTTCCTGAGGACCTGGGTTAAATACCCAGCACCTGCGTGGTAGCCATCTATAACCATCTATAACTTGAGTTCCAGCAGATCCAATGTCCTCTTGCCTCTGTGGGCATAGGCATTCAGGCACTCATATACACAATTTAAAAGATACCAAACTTTAAAAGAAAGAAAAGTAGCTTAGCAAGCCAGAAGAAGAAAGGCAGCAAGCAGTATTCCCTCATAGTTTTTTGCTTCAGTCCCTGCCTCCAGGTTTCTGTCTTGAACTCCTGTCCTGGTTTCTCTTGATGCTGAGCTGTAACCTTTGACTCAGGGTTCACTAAAGGAACACAGCTAATAGAACTGGACTGATTGGCTCACAGAATATGGTCTGGGTTGTCAACAATGGGTACCTCACATGATCAGTTGCTCAGTCCATAAGGCTGGGTGTCTCAGAAGTCCCTATCTGGTGCCGAAGGCCTAGATGATTCCAGAGAGCTACTGGCCTTCAATCCACCCTACAAACTGAAAGAAGTCGATTGTGTAACATTGGTGAAGGAACGCTTTGGCAACAGGCGTGGAAACTCATCATCAAGAGTGAGTACAAACAGGTAAAGAGCAAAAGGCTTCCTTCTTCCATGTCCTTTTGTATGCTGCCACCAGAAAGTGCCATGCACATTCAGAGTGGGTCTTCCTGCTTCAAATAATCCATCATGAAAATCTCTCACGTTTAAGTTGATTTGGATACAATCAACAACCGAGATCAACCAACCACAGAACTCTAAGCTAAAATAACTCATTTCCTGCAAAAGTGGAGTTTGAGCAGTTTTACCACCAAAACAAAACACAAACCTGGACCTTTTAATTTGTTGACATTTTAGCTATTTCAATTCTTCTGCCTCAGTGATCCGAAAGCAGCTTTTAGAGGAGTCCTTGCTTTGCTTTTTCATTGTTTTGTGTTTGATGGTTTCTATGGGAAGATTTATGCATCTGTGAAGACGGATCTCTCTTCTGATAAGCAATCATTCCTTGAGGGCTCAATCCCCAGCACAACTCAAGAGAAAGAAAGGCTCTGTGACAGTAGTATACCAGAACAGATCTGAGGGAGAAACACAGTAAGGACCAATAAGCATGCCCACCACACCTGTAACTGCACTAAAGAGAGGAAAAATAGCATAGGAAAAGTGTGAAACTAAAAAACTCATAAAAGGAAAAGGAGAGAGAGAGACAGAAAGAGAGAGAGAGAGAGAGAGAGAGACAGACAGAGAGAGACAGACAGAGACACAGAGACAGAGAGAGAGATGGGAGAGACAGAGAAAGAAGGGTGGGAGGAAGTAGTGAAGAAACATGATTAAAGAAAACACTAATAAAGAAAAAGCAAGACATAAAATCATCTAGTAACGAGCTGGAGAGATGGCTCAGTGGTGAAGAACACTTGCTGGCTTCCTGCCCCTCCAGGAGACCCAAGTTCAGTTCCTAGCACCTACGCTGGGTGACTCACAAATGCCTGTAACTCCACTGCAGGGGAATTGATTCCCTCTTCTGGCCCCCACAGGCACTTTTATATACACAGAAACACATATTCATTACAAAATATCTAATAACAAAATAAAATGAAAGAGGAATGGCAAAGATTTAAAAATAAAGCAAAAGCAATATTAAAAAAAAATAACAGTGGAAACAGAAAAGTAGACATTAGAGGAACTTCTTTCTGGGCCCTTTTACATTGAAATCTGTGAGGTAGGAGCTGGAATCTACTATGGTTCTTCCCTCTTCCCACTGTACAGGTTGGTGGTAGTGTGGACTTGAGATCTGACTGGTCAAGCATACGTCAGGGGGCCCTTATACGAATCCTTTACCACTGCACCTTTCAGCCCCACAGTTAAGCAGCAGCCACTACTGCCCCAGCAGAGGATCATGTGTTCCAGTCTTCCCTCTCTGGAACATGTGCATCCCATGTGCGATGATGCAAATGTCCAAGTGAAGGAACATATTTCCAGTGCATTAGAGAGGGAAGGATGATGCACATGATGGAGGGATGAAGGCATGGGTTCTCTGCCTACCTGGCTCAGTGCTTTCAGATCTCATCCAGCAAAAACCCACCCAGTGGGTGGATGCTGCAGAATCTGAACATCTAGTAGACCTTGTGCTCAGAGCTCAGTGAGCAGCCTTTCATCTATGTCTAATTCCATCCCCTCCCACTCCCCCCCATCTCCAAGAGTCTCTGGTTGGCCACCACCCAGACCTTACTACAGGGTATGCTCGGCTTTCCTGAATTGTGATTATTCCTTATTTCTAGGTCTACAGAGTAGCTCAGTCCAAACAAGTCTCATTGTCGTCTGGAGATGGCTCCTTGCTGTAAGCACTCCATGATCTGAGAGCATGCTAGCCTGCAACCAAAGTCAGGCACACCATGTTCTCCTGTCTATGACTTCCAGTCAGACATTGTAGGGATTGTCTGTATCCTCCAGGCTGATTTTGTGGCCGTGGACTGGACTCCCTGCTGGAATAGAAGATATCAACGGTTTCTTATCTTTCTCTGTGCTTAGCTGTCCAGTCACCTGCGTTTTCCTTCCTCCTGTCCTTGGATTACCACCACCTCTCCTTTTGAGTTTTCTTATAATGTCGCCTGGAGGAAAGTTCTAGAACACTATCTTACTCCAGAACTTGAGCCTTTATTGAATGCCACTCTTCTGGGATCCAAGAGCTCAATTCCTTTTTGCGCATAGAAGAGCCCAACATTCTAGAAAGCTGCTAAGTAATTGCAGACTTTCTGCTCACACCATACTCAGTTTCAGTAGATTCTGGAAACTATCCGCAGATCTGACTTCAGACTGATTGATTCTAACTAGTTGGTTCAGGAGTTTTTGTAGGTCACTGACAGAGAGATGACCTCATCAACAATTTTTCTTATTGTGGTGACCGAATACCCTAGAAAGTACAAATTGAGGCTCTATTTTGTCTTGCAGTTCAAGGGAATGTGGTCCACCATAGTGGGGAATGCATGGAGCTTTAAAGCCACTGGTCATATCTGCAGCCAGAAAGAGTGGACAGAATGCGGCACTACACTCTAGGTTCACCACCACTGACTCACTTCCTCCATCTTTTAAGGTTCCACAACCCAGGCTGGAGAGAGAAGACTCAGTGGGTAGGAGCACATATTACTCTTGTAGAGGTCCCATGTTCAGTTCCCAGCATCCTTCTGATGGCTCATAACTAACTGCCTGCAACTCCAGCTCCAGGGGACCCAGTGCCTCTGGCTTCCAAAGGCTTCTGTACTGATGATATGCACATTCCCGAATACACACAATTAAATAATAAAAGTAAATTTTAAATTCAGTTTTAAGGTTCCATAACCTAACGTAGTGACATGTTGTGACACCAGTTACAGGCCAAGTGTTAAAGCTCATGAGCATACAAGGGACATGTCCTATTCAAACCACATGGATTTGCAACTGAATCTTGTGATTTTCTTCACATAAAGGTTATAGCTGAGATGCAGGTTGAGGCTACCCTACCTTGCAGACAAAGGGCCAGTTTGGTTTAGTAAAGTTTGAATTATGTCTATCTGGGCAATCTTCTCCAAGCACTCCTGCATTCAGATGCACAAGCCTGAGACTGGGCACCGCGCAAACCTCCCTTCATCAGACGCTCTGTAGAGCTCCCCAGTGACAGGATTGGATCCTTTGTTTTTGCTTCTGCCTCTAGCCATCTGCTCTACTGCATCTTCCACAAATGACTTTAGAAAGGAAGGTGTGAAAAGATCCGCATTTGCTTCTCTTAGTTAAAAGTTCCTTCTCTGCCAAGTAACTATACCTACCCTCCTCCATCTCCATCAACTCTAGCACCTAGAACAGTACCTGACATAAAGCTACCACCTCCTGTTCACTCAAAGCATGACTGAACAACCAAACTACTCATCCTGATGAGTGAACAAAAATTTTCTGTTAATTATCCTATCTGCTATCTTTTAAAAATATACATTTACTTATTTTCATTTATTTATTATTTATGATGTGAGGTCAGAGGGCAACTTGCAGAAGTCAGTTTTCTCTTTCCACCTTGGGGGTCATAGGAATACAACTCATGTTATCAGACTTGGCCTTTACAGCCCTTATATGCTAATTCTAAATGTTACTAAGGCTAATAATGTCCAGCTCTCCCTCACCGTAGACATTATTCCTCACCATATTCTTATATAATAACCAAGCATGGTTCTGAAATATTTACAGAGCCTCATCTTCAGTCCATGTTTCTATATAACTCAACCCTATGTAATTGGACTCAGATTCATCTGTCTAACTAAACTTCTCAGCTGTTTTTGTGGGTGAGAAATCCTTCAATTTGCCAGTGCTGTATCAGTAGACTGCTGAAAGAAAAAAATATATTTCTGTTTTGTTATACTTCAGTCTCTGGCTTGATTGTAGACTTGATGACCTGCTGACCAAATGCACAGGTTTCTTTGCCTACGACAGCAGCCATGTTGGATGACAGAAAAGCTAGGTCCTAAGCCCTGGGTGAAAATGTACACAAACAAGAACACATGACAGTCATATTCAAGTTGAGAAACAGTAATACACAGACAACAAAAAAAGCAAAAGCAAAAAAAGTGCCCCTTGGGTTTTTGTTTTTTTGTTAGATTTATTTATTTTATTTATATGAGTACATTGTCGCTGTCTTCAGACACACCAGAAGAGGGCATCATATCCCATTATAGATGGTTGTCAGCCACCATGCAGTTGCTGGAAATTGAGCTCAGGACCTCTGGAAGAGCAGTGAGTGCTCTTAACCGCTGAGCCATCTCTCTAGCCTACCCTTGGGTATTTTTTTTTCACTCGTTGAGTGTGGTAGTACACACCTTTACTTCTAGTACTTGGGAAGGAGAGTAGACAGATCTGAGTTAGAAGCCAGCCTGGTCTACAGAGTGAGTTCCAGGATGGCCAGAGCTACACAGAGAAACCTTGTCTTGAAAAAAAATCAAACAGAACTTATATTCAAGTATTCACAAGGGGTTTAGTATATGCAGGCACTATTCTAGGGACTGAGGTCATAATAGTGAACCAGACAGAAAACATCACAGAACTTATGTTCCACGGTAGAAGAGGAGGCAGCATGAGCTAACTCAGACATAATTTGAAAATACATCAGAGCACTCAAGATTGTGTCTAGACTTCTAATAGCCTACCGTCAGAAATAACCCAAATATGTATCAGCTTATGGATAAATACACTGAGGCATAGTCATACGATAGACTATTATTCAGGCATTAAAAAGGAATGAAGTATTGGCCACGCTATTAAATGAATGAACCTTGAAATTGTACTAAAAAGCCAGACATAGAGACTATAAATTTCTTATTCCATTATAGGAAATATTCAGAAAGGCAACACTTGACAGCAGAATGGACTAGCAGTTGCCACCAGCGTTTAATAGGAGGAAAGGAAGTGGCTGCTTAGTTTGTACAGGTTTCCTTCTGGGGTGATTAGCTATTTAGGAACCAGATAGATATGGCTGTGCACTGTGAACAACAAACTAAAGTCACTAATGATAAGCTTTGTTGTGTATTTTACTACATTAAAAATAGTTCTTGGCATAGTTACTATGTCCCAACACCACATCCCATTTCTCAAAATAAGAAATCAACTGGGCAACAAGTAAAATCTTAATCACCGGAATGGTATATGGCCATACAAACACGAATCTGGACTGTAAGTGCTAACATAGAAAAATGTCCAAGACATATATAATGAAGGACGAAACACACTGTAGGCTTAGGCCACATAGTAAGCCACTATCTATAAAGGGGGACATGCTGCGAACGTGGCTCAGTTGGTAGAGTGCTTGCCTAGCATGCATAAGGCCCTGAGTTCAATCTCCAGCAACACATAAACAAAGCAGGTGTAGGGGCACCCCGTGGGCCTATAATCTCAGCACTCAGGAGGTAGATGAAGAAGGATCTGGAATTCAAGGCCATTCTCAGCTCCATAGCAAGTTTGAAGCCAACCTAGACAGACTATCCTGCCTAAAAAAATAACCACCCCATCCCATGAGAATTTAAGATAACACTAAGAAAATTCATCCACAAGTCTGAACTCTTAAAAAAAAAAATCATTTTATTGACCCTTTACCATACAAAATTTATTCAAATTACATCCATTTGAAGTGGTAAGATCACAGCTGGAACAGGTCACCCTGTAACAAATCTATTTACAAAATCCATCATAAAAGCTTTTGTTTGTTTGTCTATTTTTACATTATATTACATTATTTATTTATTTATTCTTTTAAACTAGCATACAACACAAAGCTAAACTGATTAGTAGTTTGCCTACTCCCAGTGTTGGAGAAACACTTCCTTTTTACAAAAGCATGTACCCATAGGAAAGACTTTCCCACACCCTGCCAACTGCCACCCAATCTCCTCCGCAAGGCATCTTCCTCAGATCCCTTCACACACACAACCTGCCATGCACACACTTGGATTCTTACTTCGTTTTTCCTGAAAGCTAAAGCTTTAAATACTGTGATTCTATTTACAGACAGAGCTACACGTACAACCAAAAAAAAAAAATAAAAAAAAAAAAAAAAAATAAAAGGCAAACAAGAGTCACAGGCGAAACAACAAAAACAAAACACAAAAAACCCAAGGAGACGGTCTTAAAAAATTACAAACCAGCTAGAAAATATTCTGGCAGTGTTTACAAATGAATTGCTATCTCTGTACAAAACTGGTAAATAATGGCAATGTGAGCGGACTGTATCAACTTAAATAAAACGGCTATGTACACAAACACACACCTAACACTGTTTGACAGCTCATGTGTTGCCCTTTATACAGTTTTAATTGAGGCTCACGCCGTCTTCGTTCGCACATGTGTAACTTTCAGCCATTCCGCATGTGAGCTTTTAGTAGCAGCAACTCAATGGTACCAGGGAACCTGCATCTCAGGACTTAAAGTAACAAAAATACTGTAGTACTCATCTACCTTGTGTGCCAGATACTACGAGCAAAGAAAATGCCTAAATGCAAACAGAATATAGTATGGATGTCTCTCTCACACTACCTACGCCAGTTAAGCCTCTTAACTGGAGAAAGTCTTATTATGCATGAAAGACCTCTTGAAGACTTATTAGTATTCCTTTCATTTCTTAAAACAATAAATACGGCATTACAATACGAATAGTTTCAACAAGAAAAGTCAACCAAACACACAACAACCTAGAGCCAGGTGAGTTCAGTCATTAGACTTTGGGGAAAGAAACCCAGCCCTATGCAGCTGGCAAAGAGAATTACACAAAGCCAGAGCAGAGGCAGCTAACCAGATGAGATAAATACAGGGCATGGGGAAAAGCTTGGCATAAACGGTTTCCCATACAGGAAAAAACCCCACAGTGCATTTCCAGTAGGCACTTAACACGAAGCTCCCCCTCCCTCCTCCACCTCAGTGCTTCAGCTCGGACCACAAGGATTATTCTGTACCAAGTCCAGAGTGTGTGAGGGGAGGAGGCCGGGGCTGGAGGCTGAAGAAGAGAGAGGAAGATAGTCTGCACCTTTGATTTTTCTTCCCAAACATACACCACGCATACCCACACACAGAGTTTAAAGTGCCGGTGTCTTCTGTCTCCACCCCCCCACCACCACTTTGCATATTGTGGAAATCTATCTAGAGTAAACTGGCCAGGGTTCTTGTGGTTTAGTAAAAGGTTTTCCCAAGGGATATTTTCAACTCGATCAAATGTGTATGAGTTGAGTGCCTACTATGTGCCTCCTGGGCAGGCCAGGCACATAGTGTTTCAAACTGCTCAGCTGGAGGTTAGTTTTCATGACTAACTCATTTCCGCAGCCCTTAGCATCCAAGGAATGGATTTGAGGTACTATGCCATATTCAACACCAGGACAAGATGGCCGTTGCCACCCGCCAGTGGGAACGCTATTCTTGGAAGTAACTGGAAGGGTCCTTGCTGACACAAAGCCTCCAGTTTGGGACACCATTCCTGAGGAGTAACAAGGGAGTCGCCCTGGCATTCTATCAGTGCATTTCCTGTCTCCTGACCTCCCTTAGTCCAAACTCACCCACTCACAGTGGATGGGGTGAATGGGTTCTGGCTAGAACTAGTCCACCCCAGACACAGTGGGAGCTCCTCGTTCCAACTTAAGGGAGCGTCCCTGATAGAATGCCACTCACACCATGGGATATCTTTCTCCCTAGGGCCTCTCCACCTGACCGCATCCTGAGAAGTGGTCTCCCTGAGTGTGGCATTAGAGCCCTTTCCCCGGTCGCAGGGGCCCGGGAAGCCCAAGGATGGAGGGATCCATGCCTGCTGCTCCATGGACAGCTGTATCATCTGGCCCGAGGTCCTCACTGCGGGCCACTCGAGTCAGTGAGCTACAGAGCTGTTCTCGCTCCAAGCTCCCCTCCTGGGAAAGGAAGCAAGACAGAGAGGATGCTTCTTGCAGAGGCTGGTGGACCTTAGGTCACACAGGGTTAGATGCTTTCATCAGTAGAGGTGTTCTCCCTCTGCTAAAGGAATAGGAATTTGCAAAAATTGCCTTAAGGTAAACAATTCAATTGAAATAGTGATGGGTGCCACAGGAATGCTTCGATGGCAGCTAGAAAAATAAAAAATTCTAAAACAACCCACAAGGAACTCCTAAGTCGCAAGTAATCAACCGGAAACTCACAAATACGCAGGATGGGGGGAAGCGGAAGTGGGGTATGGAGACAGGGAAATCCACAACAGCTTCGAGCAGCAGAACTCTACCAGTCTCTGTATCTGCAATGAGTATTTGCAAACAAAAGTTCTTCATCCAAAAGGCTGTGGAGGCTCTTGCAGCCTCCTAGTGGGACACGCGGCCCATAGCTTACACTGAATTATGAGAGTAATTTAAATATTCCTAAGAGCTGAAGAAATCCGTGTCATTCCTTTGCATGACTTCAAGCTTGCATTGGTGGCAGAATTCCATTCCATGTTTAGCAGACTCACAAAGACATGCATTCTGCAGAGAAGGCACGGCTTGAAATGCTGTTAAGGGCGAGTGCTGTGTCCCAGTGGGCCAGGTGGCCGGACCCATTCAACAGCCCATCCATTAGGCACAGCAAGCCAGTCCGCAAGGAAAGGAGAGGAAGGAGGGGAGAAAAGGACAGGTGAGAGACACCTGATTGCACATCTTCTCGCTTGCTGACTCGTCAGGAAGATTTGGGAGCCTGGGACCAGGCAGGGCTTTCCCAAGGGAGCCTGCAACTGTGCGCTTAGAAAAAAAAAATTAATTCATCAAAATGTCAGCTTTGTTCTGAAGTTTACTTCATGATACTCTTGGAGGAAGAAGGTAGGAAGGGACAACACTGCGATACACGTTCTGATTCCGTGATAAAAAAATATTGGTTTATAAGGACAGTTTGTACAAAGCCCAATCAACTACACATGAAGTCCTCCACCAGGGGCAGCTTTTCCAAATCATAGGCATCGAAGAGATCGCTGATGCCCTCCTCCTCCCCCAGGCTCAGCAGATAGTCCTCTTGGAGCAGGGGAGGCAGTAAGTTCACAAAGGGTCCTTCAAGGTTGGAAGGAATTTGGTCCTCAGTCTGCTGTAAAAGGTTGGCTGGGGAGGCCAGAGGAGAGAGGTTTGCTGTGGAAACCGAGCAGTCACTATGTCCTGAGTTGTTAGAAGCCAAGTCTATAAGGAGGTGGGGAAAAGGGGGAGGACAGCCAAAGTTAGGAGAAAGCAAAAGACAACCAACTAATCTACCTTTTTCTGGAAGAATGTCTATGCTGCTGCCCCTCAGCGCAATGTGGCTACTTGAGGACACAGATCACCATTAGGTTAACAGGCATGAAGAGTGACAACACTTTGTTTTGTTCTAGTCTACTCATGTTTAAACTTTTTTTTTTTTTTTTAAAGAAAGATTTTCTGTATCTTTAAAACTAAGCTGAAGCTCCCAAGAGCTTTTCTTTAGCGGGAGGAAAGGAGAGGCGGAGTACATCCACACCGTTTTCTGATCGCATACATCCTCTCCTCACTGCCCTGGAGAGGAAGGTGAGGTCAAGACTCTGACCAAGGCTTGTCTTTACATTTCCATCCCTAATGATTTCAGAAGCATCATCCAAGATGTCTGTCTAATCAAGCATGGCTGATACCCAAGACTGTCTACAGCCATTGTCCGGTACGCCAAGGAAATCGTTTTCTGCTTTCAAGAGTCTGCAGGGTCTTCATCAGGGATGAGGGACCATTTGAACCAAGATCACTGTCTTAGTCTACAAATTAATAATGTCTCAGAAAACTATTCTGATAACATGAAGCTTCTTTCCCCATCCCCTCCATACAACACAAAGGCATTAACAGAAGCAGGTCATCCCATGGCCAACTGGGGGATATCCAGGACCCAGCAGCAAGTTCAGAATGGACATGAGGCCTCTTTCCTGACTGTTACAGGGCAAGCATGGCACCCTCTCACACCAGGCCTTTAGCATGGTGAATGATGGAGCAGATAGCATCGCCCATAAATTCCAGGCCCACACCCTGTGAACTGGTCCTGCCCAGCACTTCGGTTTCTCTGGCAAGTTTGATGGGTTACACATGACTCCTACCAATAATGGCATCAGTCTAGTGAACCCAAGCATTTTGTTAAGACTTAGTCAGTGGTCCTGAAGGAACACTGTTTCTCAAAGTGAAATCTTTGTTTACCTTTGGAAGTGGGCTTAGGGATATTCCCATTGTGGTCTTGGTTATTTGTTTTCATGGGTCTGTGTGTTTCCGTCTCTTCTGGACACAAGTAAACCTCAATGGGCCCTTGGGTACTTGCCAAATGGATTTGTAGGCTCTAGAAACAAGAAAGAGATCAAGTTCACGTAGAAATGAAAAAACAAAGCACATCTTACCTAAAACTGAAATGGAAGGGCAATATTGTTCATTTTGCTCCCCTATTCTTCGTCTGTCAGTACTGATAATTGTCCCAGACCAGGGGCCAGCAAACAAGTATAGTCTGAAGGCCAAATGCAATTCACCATCCAGCTTTGTAAATAAAGTTTTATTGGGACAGAGAGTTTGTGGCCATTCTCATGCTGCCTATATTGCCTTTGGCTATTTTCATATTACATAGTAACATGTAAAGAGTTTATTACTTGAATAATCTAAACAGAAACTATGTTACTTACAAAACCAAAGACAACTACAACCTGGAGCTTTAAAAAGTTTGGTGATTCATGCTACAGAAATAATTTTGGGGTGGGGGGGGCTTGGGGGTGTCTTCTTTAGCTGTATTATTTTCTTACAAATTATTTAACGTTCTGTTAAATGTTCCAAATAATGTATTTCTATTAATTTCTCATAGTAAGATTTTCTAATATTAAACTCTAATAACCAATTTATAAACAGCATTTTAAAAGTGTCAGGAGCTTAAGTGAGTAAGAGAATAAATAAAGCATATTGATTTCTTTTTAAATTTGCTTGTTTATCTTTGATACAGGGTTTCTCTGTATAGCCCTGGCTTTCCTGGAACTCACTCTGTAGACAAGGTTGGGCTTGAACTCAACAGATTCACCTGTCCCTTCCTCCTAAGTTCTGGGATCAAAGGTGTGCGTCACCACTGCCTAGCACATTTAAAAAAATATTTTTATTTATTTATTTTAAAATAATTGGATTATAAATGGATTTTAGAAAGAATTATTAATTTATTTTCATGTGTACTTGTGCTTTGCCTGAATGCATCCTTATACATCAGCATATATGTTGGTGTTGTGAGGGGCACTGGGTCCTCTGAGAATGGATGAATTATAGATGGTTGTGAGCTGTGTGGGTGCTGGGAACACCTAGGTCTCCTGGAGGAGCAGCCACTGCTCTAACCACTAAGCCATCTCTCCAGCCCAAGACTTATTTTAATTTAATTACTTTTATTTTTAAAAATTATTCTTATTTCATGTGTTTCTGCATTTTCCCTGCATGTACATCTTTACACCATGTGTATGCCTGGGTACCTGACAAGCTATTAGGTGATTGTAAGCTACCACATGGCTGCTGGGAATTGAACCAGGGTTCTCTCGCAGAGAAATAAGTGTTCTTAACCACTAAGCCATCTCTCAGCGCATTATTTAAAGGTATGTTCTTGTGTCTGTGTGAATATAGCTTCCTGTGTGTGGCTGGTTGCCAGGCACAGAGGGCACCGTATCTTTTGGAGCTGGAGTTCCAGGTTCTTAGAAGCGGCTCTACACGGGTGCTGGGAACCGAACTTGGGTCCTCTGGAATAGGCGTCAGTGCTATAACCACTGAGCCATCTTTTCAGTTTGCTTACCACACTAACATTTAGAGGCCCTCCTCATCTAGGTCATAACGTTGGAATTGTATAAGGTAAGAAGTTTTCCTTGTAAACTTAATATTTTAGGTATTACTTTTTAATAGTCTAGGTATTTTCTTTTCACTATAGTTCCTTTATCTTATAATTACAGCCTAGACTGATATCATCAAAGTACACCTGAAAGCAATTACAAGAACGCCCGTCCTACTTTCTTACAATATTCTCGGCTATTGATTACCCCAAGGTCCCATTTAATTTTCTCAAAGTAAACATGCTACAAATGATTTTTAAGAATTCTTAAAATGGGCTAGGTCAGAAAGCTACTTCTAAAACCCCTGGAGCTCTCCATCCATAGTGGGGACTGTCCATACACAAGGCAATCAACATAAATTTCTTAAGTGGTTCAAATTGATCACAACCACCAGATAACAAACTGTAAAAAAGGCAAGTTTAAGAGAGACGGGGCACCAAAGCCTGCTGTGACTAGAACACCCTTCTAAATCGAAACCAGACACTTTGGGCATTTAATAAACAGAAAACTTTTAAACCCCTTTAAACTTAAGGTTAAGGGAAATAAATGGGAAAGAATTATCAAGTTCTTGGGAGGGGGTCAATGATTCTTCAGTTCAGATATTCTGGAAAGTTCTCTATAGATGGACCACGTCGCTGTCTCCTTACCTCTATTGAATCAGGCACTTCAAGTCTTGTTTCTGGAGGGGCTTTCACAACTATAACAGTTTGGTCTTTAAGGCCACTAATTTTTCGAATATCTTGATATGTAACATAAGCTAACGTGATGACCGTTAAGGAAATCTTCCATCTAGTTGCCACAGACACAGCTATGATAAAAATGACATAACAGACCTAGAAAATTACCCATGGTTTCATGACTTGAAAGAACAGGTATGCCTTCCCTTTTGGATCATCAGATAAATGGATTCCTCATGGCTCTTCCTTTCTGGTTGATGTTTAAGACTAAAAGAAATCTATACTTTATCTTGCCAATCTTGTGTACTGGTATTCCATGAACTTCAGTGAAGTGCCCTGTCAATCAAACAGATTGACAGATGGTCCTAATGTGCAGCGGGGTGGGGGAGGTAAGATTTACTAATCAAAATGTGAGACCGCAGTTACTTCTGCTGCTATTAGCAAGTGTCAGCAGGCACCAAATGAACGAATAAAGAGCAAATACATCAGGGGAAGGATGGCGTCTACTGCTCGGGCAGACAGCCTGTTTGCTGGAGCGCACCTGGGCTGGTGTGATTACATATTGCCTGGAGATCAGAGCGTCAGTGTTTCTGTTAGAAAAATTACCCTTGTTATTATTATCACTAGAACATTTCAGGGTTCCCAAGGAGGTGAGCAGCTCCCAGGTGCTGAGCAACTGAATGAATTTAAGATACAATGACTTAGTTAAAAAGAATAAATTAACATTTCACGACTCTCTGTAGTTACTTCCAAGTACCGAACAATTCCTCTAAGTGGCCTGGAAGCTAAGCCTAAAAGGATATCATGAAAGAGCATGCTACTTACTGGATGACAAACTTGCTCTCACAAACCCAGCTAGAGACAGACATTCAGCAGTAGAGACAACAGGCTCAAGGCCTTCTCTTGATAATCGACACGGAGGAATACATTTGATATAACGTGTTTCTAGTCAATCTTTTAAAAATTACTTGTGTGCGTGTATGAGTCTCGGCAAGTGTGGCAGTCAGCTGACAACTTTTAGAAGTGAGCTTCACTTCCTCCACCATGGGTTCCATAGATCAAACTCGGGTCACCAGCCAAGATCGCGCAGTCACTGAGAACCATTTATCTGCTTTAGTGAGATTAAATTAAAAAAACAACCCCCCCAACCCTTATGTATGAATATTTGACTGCATATACGTCTGTGCATCGTGTGCTTGCCTGATGCCCGTGGAAGTCAGAACTCTCATATTTACTTATTTTTGGTTTTGTGTTTTTAAACATGGGGGTCTCACCATGTAGCTTTGGCTAGCCTGGGCCTTGCTATGTTGACCAGGCTGGCTTCAAGCACAAGAGATCTGCCTGCAGCTTTCTAACTGGGCTTAAAGGTCTATGACATGGTCTACTTTTAAAATATGAATGAAATGAATGAACCCACACACTTTGGTGTTTGCCTGTACTGGACTCTCTTTCTCCAAATCTCAGCACTTAAAAAGCAGGAGTAAGTGTGATGCTCTTGGAAGATTCTAGGCTTTTGGCCACCATTTAGCCCAACAAAGAAGCCAATGGGAGCCTTTCTGGAACAGTCGATGGTTCTGTTTTCTGTGTTTGTTTTTAGAGAATACTATATAAATTGATAACCAGGTTTTAAACCTTGAGCCCACTGTCAAAAAGCTATGTGGCAGGAGCTTACTAAAATAAAACTCATCTACAATTACTCAACAAGCTGCAGGAAGCAGAATTTCAACACATCTGTGAACAAGCTGTACCAGACCGGGAACTGAATGGAGGATTGAGATAAATTTCCTAAGTTCATTTTCTAAGTTACAAACTTAAACGTGCTTCATCTGATGTGGCCCCCTCTGAAATCTGTTTCTTGATTAGTGGTCCCCTTCAAGAAAACTGGTTTTGTGTGTGTGTGTGTTTTGTAACAAAGGTCCCAGAAAAAGTCAACAGGAATGACAGTACTATAAGCCCCGTGTTTAGGACAGCTGTCAATCACGTGTAACCATGTAGCTTTTCCAAAATGGAGCTCCAATTCAACAATGAACTAAAAAGCCCCATGTGAATGAGTGGGTATGTGTGCCACAGTGCATGTCACAGCATGAGCTATGAGGTCAAGAAAACTTGCAGGAGTCACCTCTCTCCTTCTACCACCTGGATCCCAGGGGCCAGCCTCAGGTATTTATGCTTGGAGGCAAGCACCTTTACCTACTGAGCTACTTACTGTTCATTTATTTCTTTACAGACAGAGTCTCATTGTGTAGCCCTGGCTGGCCTGGAACTTCTTATGGAGAACAGGCTGGCCTCAAATTTACAAAGATCTGCCTGCCTCTGTCTCCCGAAAGCTGGAATTTGTTGCAGGACATCACCACACCAGGCTCTTTTTATTTTTAAGATTTTATTTAATTTTTTGGGACAAGGTAGACAGGACATACTCACTATGTAGTTGTAGTTAGTCTGGAACTCATTATGTAGACAGGGCTGGTCTGGAACTCTACCTGGCTCCCGAACACTGGTATTAAAGGCACATACCACTACATCTTGCTTTTTCTTTCTTCAAAGACAAGATTTCCAGGCTGGCCTCAAACTCCCTAGGCAGACACAGACAACCCTGAACTCTTGATTTTTCTTCTTTTGAGACAGGTGCTTATGTACCCTAGACAACTTTAAACTTGCTAGGGCACCCAGGCTGGCTTAGAACCCCTGATTTAGCTTTCAAATGCTGCTACCACAGATGTGCAACACCACACCTGACTTTGAAAAGCATAATTTCTCCTTTGTTTTGTTCTTGAGATAGGGCCTTGTTGTAGCCAGGGTGGCTGTGCACTCAGGACTCAGTTTCCCTGTTGCCTGGATTACAGGCAGTCCCAGTACACCTAGATACAGTTTACTTTTCTATCTTCAACTGTAGCCCAACCAGATAGACTAGGCAAATTCCAACTGCTACAATGTCTGACAAAAAGAAAATAGAGGTGAGAATCCCAACAGTGACAGCTAACATGAACTAAAACTCTGAGAAGCCAAGGCCAAATCTGCTGAATGTAGTCATCAATATTGATACAGACACCTTACAAGATTTTTTAATAGTGTGTTCTTATGATGTGAGTGTATTCATATGTTTCCACCATAATACCATGCTTTAAAAAATAGTTCTCACCTGGCTATCAACACTGATGATACCATGTAGTCTAAATGTACTTTATTAAACACACACACACACACACACACACACACACTGCTAGTTTGCATGATACCAGAGTAACATCTATCTATTTTGTGAATAAGTCTGTCAGCTCTGGAAACAGTACAGAAGGCTCTAACCACCAGCAGCACAAAGGATATCTTTGATTCTCTGAATCCTCGGTTAACAGTTTGAGGTCCAGGGTACAGCTTTGGATCAGCTCATCTAATTTCTTCTCTTCCTGACTGAGCTCGGTCACTTCTTTGGAGAGGCCTTGACACTGGGCCAGCATGCCCCCATCCTCAGACAGACTGCAGCCCCTAGAACCCAAACACAGATTATGGCACTTTACTAGAGCTAAAGGGTGGTAGAAAAAAAATCAGTCCTCAGAGGCCAATAACCCCCCTCACCCACATCGTGTTGTTTGTTAGCCAAGTGTCAATCAAGAGTAGAGCTTTATAAATACAGTTTTCATAAATACAGTCACATACTTGTCACACATCACGGAAATCAGGTGAAAAGTTATTTTCAGGGTCGTTCTTTTTTTTTTTTTTTTTTTTTTTAAGTCTAATTGTTCAGAGTCTCAAATTCTGAGGGGGAAAAAAAAAAAGAAAGCAAAGCAGCCACCTGGCCCCCTACCACTATCACTTAACACACACATCCCTGGGGGCAAAGAACAGGTGTGCGAGGCATCTGCTCGAAGAAAGACCAGTAGTTAACAGGATTCTCTAAGGCACAGGTCAAAGTGAGTCCCCAAGCTGTCCACGATTCCACACACATACACAGTTAAACCCGTTCAATTTTAGATCAACATCTACTCAATTTTTTCCAACACTGGGGACTCTACTCAGTCAGGTGTCTTTAATGCACAGTGGGCAAGTGCTCTACCACTAAGTTACATCCTCAGCCCTTGAACTGTAGTTACACATTTTTTTTTTATTCCGAATTATTCTGAGTGTGTGGATATACCATGGCATGTTGGGAGTACAGAGGCCAAAGGACAACTGGTTCACTCCTTCTACCTTAATGTATGTTTCAGGGATCGAATCTAGGTTGTCAGGATTTTGAGGCAATCCTTTCACTGGCTGAGCCACCTCGCCAGTCCTTAAATTATATTTTTTCAAAACACTTCCTAACCAGTTTTGGCTCTTTTAATATGATTTAAGATACAGTGTCAGAGACATACATGTGCATCTGTAGATCGCACATATGCACAGATGTTAAGTGTGACGGTTAAAAGCTTCCTTCCCAATTTATAACTGCAGAGGGTCTACTGAATTCCACCATCCTCTTGATTTATGCTAATCAAATACAGACTCATCAATATCTGAAGAGAAAGCCTCTGTTGAGATAGTGCTGCATGTATACTGGGCTGGCCTCAAACTCCCTACGTACTGGAACTTTGACGCTGAACTTCTGATTGGGGCTGTTTCATATCACATTCAGTATATGTGGGGCTGGGGACTGACCCCTGGGCTTCATGCCTTCCAGGCAAGCACTCTACTTACTACCTGAGCTCCATCCTCACCCCTGGTTTTCTACATATAACCTTGAGGGGGAAAGAGAAAATTGGGAGAAAGAGGAAGAGAAAGGGGGTAGAAGTATGGGTCTGAATGTAGAAGCTAAAATTTGGATAAACTGAGGCAGTCATAAAGGCGCCCGAGGAGCGGGCTGGTGCCTGGGGAGAGAGCGCAGGCTCCGACTCACATCCACTGGACGTTGTTCTTGGACTTCTTCTTAATGAGGTGGATGCCTTCCAGCACGTTGGTGATGTCGTAAATCCTCCTCTTCTGCACCTTGAGCACTTCCGCTGCCTTGTTCAGGTCCAGGACCCCATCCGGCGACTGGCTCAGGAGCTGAATGAACTTCTTGGTGAGCAGACCGAGGGACGTATCATAGCGCGTTTTTTCTGAGGGAGATTTTGGAGCTTAAAGAAAAACAAAAAACCGAACGGGTGGGGGATAGGGGGAAAGGTAAAGAAATGAAGGGTTTCTTCGCAGCTAAGCAAGCCCTCTTTCCCACGGCAGCCAGATTAGTATCTAAAGCAAAGCTGGTTGTTGTTTGGGGTAAGTTACAGAAAGCTATGAGGTTGTTTTATCAGACAAGGAGGACTTCCTATGTTGGGAAATAACATTTCTTGGACTCTTTGTCAGTAGTTTCTATGTTCTCTTACCCTATTCTCTGGGTCGAGGTGTTCAAAATCTGTTGAATGGATAAAAAGGTGCTGAAGCCTCTGGGAAGCTCATTTAAGAAGCTTAAACTCAGAGATCCAGGTCATCTTTGTTCAAGACAGGATCTCAAACAGACTCGACCTCACCACCCCTTCGGGTGCTGCCATGTTATCCCTTGTCAATCCATCTTTCAGAAAAAGCCCCAACAGTTCAAGCTCCCAGCTCCTTTAAAGGAAATGTCATTATTTAGTGTTGTGCTATTCCTCTGTTGGAACGCACACTGAGGTTCTAATTTAGTCCTTACACACAGACTGCAGATGCGGAACAGAGAAATTAGCTGGGACTTAGCACAACTCCTACTTTCTCTTTTTGTTCCTTCCTAAGATGAGGTATCTTGTACCCAGGCTGGCCTTGAGCTCACCATGCAGCTGGGGATGATGCTGACCTCATGACCTTTCCCCGTCCAATTCCCAAATGCTGGGACGATGGATGTGTGCTACCACTGTCAGTTTCTGTGGTGCCGGGGACTGAGCCCAGGCCTCCTCATGCTAGGCAAATTCTGTCCAGTTTCCAGGCTACGGTGTGATGAGCTGGAGAACAAGGTTGGCAGAGGCATCATTTACGACACCACATGCACCTCCACCCTTGCACTCAAGGGATGTCCGTTAAGGGAAGGGAACATTAAATTTGACTAGTTTAAAATGCAAATGCTTTCAGGTACAGGAGTGACTACCGCCTTTTGCTAGGTGCCAGGAGAAATTGTATTTATTTATTTATCTTTGGATAGGCACAGAAAGGAATAAAGAAGAGAACATGCCACAATTATTCACACCTTGGCACCCTTCCAGCCACAAGCTTTGCGAGTTGGGAGTCCCACACCAAGGAGAACAGGGAAACAGATGAAAGCATCCTTACTTTTTGGACTATCAGGACTCCGTAGTGCAGCTCTTCCTTTGCCCTTGGGGTTTTTAGACCATCTGAGAGGTACTGATGGCCACTCTCGCCCAGCTCCAGCCTTCGCTTTGCCTGTAATCAGAAGGGGAGACAGCTGTCACTGGCCTTGTTTGTGCTTTCCTTCTCCTGCTCTACCAAACTCTGTGGCTTGTCATGCCCCACAGTCAGGGTCTTACTCAGAAGCCCAACCCATCACACCAACTCCCTGACCCTGCAGTGATGCCGGATCTACACTTGGATGGTTGAACAAAGTGACTCTTCAGCTCTGGCTTCATCATTTCTCCACTGTTTCAATGTATGTGCGGGGCACAGGGCTGGTTGCTAAGAATATCTCATGTACTATGGAACGTAAGTTCACATTCGTGGGGATCTCCATCTGACCTGGTTGGATACTCCTCGTGTTCCCTAAATACTGTATTTGCTTATACCCTGATACTTACTGGTTACTTCTCTGCCTCTCATTTCTTTTACGACAGTTCTCATTTATCTTAGCATCCTGGAGCTTGGCGAAGAGCCTGCATCTGTAGGTATTCAATCACTCTTTCTATATACATTCATCAAATGAGTGATTCAGAGGAACACAACAAGCTACAGGCTACAAATGGCCCTTCATCAGAAAAAATAAACATTGCAAATACACCATCACGAGCTACAACCAACAGCACTAATAGCTGGCAAGTAAGAAACCTTCATGGAAGTTTTGAACTTATTTTTCACTCCACTGAATATCCCTTTTTAATATATTCTACATACATACTGCAGTTAGGAACCGTGGTAAGCAAGGATAGGAATCTCTTCCTTCCCCGGTGTATAGTCCAAGACAGAAGACTAAGTGATTGGACGTATTTAAGTCTGACTATTATGTGTGTTTAGAGCAAGGCGTCTCCACAACTAGACACCTGGTGGGACATCGTGTACCAAGCTCCCTTTAGGAAGCTTCTTTTAGTGAGATTTGCAACTTCAGATTAACTGCCTATGATATGGGATACAGTAACTTACAGAGGATGATGGCTATCTGGCTTGTTAATGAAAAGTTTCTGGCTAACCCAATCCAATAGCAGTAGCCATTGATCATCAGTTTACCCCAACCTACCCTACACTCTACAAGTCTCAAATACACACTGGAAAAAAAAAAACCAAACTAAAAAACCAGCCTATGCATTTTGTGTGCGTAGAAGCCAGAGGATAACTTCAGGTGTTGTTCCTTGGGCGTCACCTATCTTGATTTTTAAAATAAGACTTTTTTTTTTTATTGGTTTCAATTTTGTATTAGGCGAGTCTAGCTGGCCAGTGAGTGAGCTCCACGAGTCCACTCGTCTCCAGCTCCCCAGCGCTGAGATTCCACTACACTCAGGACATCAAGCTTTTTACCAGCCAGCCCATCTCCTCCAGCCCAACAGCTCATTAATTTTGATACTGATTATGTTAAAATGATACTTTGGCTTTATAAAAGATTGAGTATTATGTGCAGTGTGCATATTGTGCACATTATTTTTCTATTCGACAGGGCTAAGCTAACGGCCCATCAAATGGCCCAGGAAAGACAATCCGGCAATTTGCACTCCTCAAATCATTTCCTGCTCCCAGCTCTCTTGTCCAATCCATGTATGTTGCGTACTTTTGAGTTATCCTGGCCCCTGTTCCCTCTCTCTGGAGAACCAGCCTTTCCCCTCAGAGTTTGAGTGTATTTGAACACACCTAGGTTTGGCTAATGGCTGTGCTGCCTCCTGGCCCGCCCCCACAGCGACTAGGTTCCACGGGATAAAGCCACAGCTGAGGAAGAAAGGGATGATTTAACTCTGAGGTTTTTCCTGGAACTACAGGCAAAAGTTATAGGCTTGAAAACAGGGATAGAGAGAAAAGAGTCTAACTTGGCTCCTGCATCAGGAGCAATACTTGGTCTTCTCCACACCTTTCTGTTTCTTTAGAAGGTCTTTGGGTGGAAACACTGGAAGTGTGTTGTAAGCAGCAGGATGTATCAGGATGGGCCAGGATGCAATAGGGAACTGTAGGGTCCTGGTAGAATGTAGAATGGTAAGGTTTGTACACATGTGTGTGCATGGCTTCTTGTGGCAAATGGAAAGCTGTTACAAATAGAGGCTAGACCGCCTGATAGTAAGCTATCATGTTTTGGTCCTGTTACGTCCGTGAAGAGCAACCTAAAGAGTTCAAACAATTGTCACCTCTACCCAAGGCAAAGTCAACAAAAGGCAAAGTTTGAAGACTGGGATTCAGGAAGAGCTCGGAGGCCCCAAATCTACGTACTCTTTCAGTCAAGATCTATCCGCTTGCCAGCAGCTGAGATATATGTGGCTTTTGCCTTATCAATCTAGGCCATTTTAATTTTGTGTTGAGTGAAAGGCCTAAGAAAGCACAAAGTCCCCAGAGGTCCACTGCTAAGAGACTGAGTTCTAACTTCAAGGACCAGTAGTTTCTATATGTGACTCTGGTTACTAAGCATCAACAAAGCAAACCAATTCTAAATATCAAACAGTCCAATAAGTGCTAGGTGATAGAACAAAGGTCTGTGATGTCTCAGTCTCTTAAGGGTAATCATGAGGCATAGATACCCACACCACAAACAAGCTATGGAAGAAAGGCAGCCCAAGATATCTTTTCCAGAGTGTCCAACTGGGCAGGCCATTAGCAGCTCCATCAATCGTCCCAACCCTACCAAGTCAGTTCACATCTGCCATCTCTGTTGAAGACACAAGGAGCTATGGGAAGTGATCACTATATGGTGCTCCACTTTCTTAGGTGACTATTTCTGCTGGTTTACTTTATGCCCTTTCTTCCATTTCATGAATGGGAGGGCTGCCTAGACTTGAATGAACGACACATTTTCTCTAAGTCCCTGATGTGAACATGCCTAGTGTTTGGATTCTGGGCAAAAGCTACATTTTTATCTGTGATAGGGTACTGTTGTTTCAATGCTGAACATGGCTAACTGAATCCTATATCTTAGTAAAACAAAAAGCTAGATTAAATAGTGTAGGTGATCTTTGCCTCCATGACTTATGCAGCTGAGTCTCTTCTGTCTGTCATCATTTTGTCTGTTCACAGTGTGAGCATCTTGGTTGAAAACTGTGATACGAAACATGTATTTCGTCTTCCTTCGGTGTCCTTACACACAACTCCCCAAATCTCAGGATTTTCTAGTGACCTGACTTCGGTATGTTGACGAGTTGAGGGGTAGCAGTTACTAGAGGGGTTGGGGCTTATATTATTACTTTTGTGCTCCTGTGACAGAATACTCGACAGAAATAATGAGGGAGGAAAGGTTTATTTGAGCTCATAGTTTTTGGAATTTTAGCCCATCACAGAGGAAAAGGCACAGTGGAGTGTAAGCTATCGGGAGTATGGAGGATGCTAGCATCATAGCACAGTGACCAGGACTAGGGACTGGTGTCCCCTTCAGAGGCATGTCCATAGTGACGTAGGTCCCACCTCCTAAAGGTTCCATAGCCCTACAACAAATAACTCCCCAAGCTGGGAAACAGCATTCAAGATACAGGTCTGTGAAGGAGTTGTCAGTCTCCGGCCATAATAGAGAATTTAGCCCCAACCCAAATTTTCAGACAGCGAAAGGGAGATAATGGTTGAGTTGGTTGTCAATGGGCGATAATTAAACCAATCATGCCTATATAATGAAGCTTCTGTTAAAAACTCAAAACACTGGGTTCAGAAGGTTCTGAGTAAGTAATCATGGAGATTGATAATCAAAGAGGTACCACACCCGTCTCTGTACCTCACCAACCATCTTTTTTCTCTGGAATTGCCTTCATATTCAGCCAGTGCTCAAGGCAGCTGACTCACAGTTGGTCAGTCAAAAGCACAGGTAAGACAATGTGAGGCTTGGGGACTGAGCCCTTTAACGTTAGGTAAATGGAAAGACTGATAACCCAAGCAAAGGTCCTGACACAGCCTTAAAGACACCAGTGTTAACTACTTTGTACTTGATTATGCAATGGCATCTAATGATCTCTCCATAGGCAGTTGCCATCACCTACCATTCAACATAAGACTGAAATTTAAAATACCCAGCAACATTCTCCAGAGCCCAGAACTGGTATGCCCCCTCAAGGCTTATCACTGTGTCACGAGAAGCTTGGGGGAAAATTGTCACATAAAAACATTTTAAGAATTACTGCAAATCAATACCACCTTATTTTAGTTTTTATTTATATGTATGTGTGTAGGTGCCCACAGAGATCAGAAAAACATAAATGTCCTGGAGCTGGAAACTGAACTCCAGTCCTCTGCTAGAGGAAGAAGCACTCAGCGACAGAGCCACTTCTCCAGTGCCTTATTCATTCATTTATCCAGTTGCATGCATGTGTACACAAATACGTATGTGTAGGTGTCCTTGGAGGCTTGAAGAGGGTAGTGAAGTCCCAGGAGCTGGAGTGACAGGAGCCTGTAAGCCACATGATGTGGGTGCTAGAAACCCCACTCCTCTGCAAGAACAAGAGCTCTTACCCGCTGGGCCACCGTCTCTAGCCCCTTGATATTGCCTTCATAATAAACATGAAGATTATCTTATCCATTAAGAAAAGCCGAAGCTCTTCTTTCTATAATAAATGCAAACTACACTTTAATCACTACAAACAGGTAAATGTGAAAAGCAAGATTTTCTCCACAAAAATAAGCACTGGGAAGTTACTCTGACAACAACTTTTCAGATGTTCTATGTAAATAAATCTAAGTATATATATAGAGAGAGAGATACCACCATAGTTAATACTTTTTTTTTTTAAACAAATAACAGCAATGCTAACACTATTTTATCAACAACAGGTCTTGGAGTGTGATAGCTGGTACTGCGCATAGTGACTTTGCTTCCTCGTAACTGCGTAATATCGTAATTAACAAACTACAGTTTTACTTAAGCTGTAACTGAGCATTCAACACTATTATATAATAATTTCTCCATAAATGTTAATGATGACCCTGTGGAATAGGTATTAACACACTCTTTCTGTACTGAGCTAATTAGTGAATGTGGTCTGTACAGATTCTAAGCAACCTTGACTTTTCTGATGCAGGAGATGAGTCCTCTGCTTCCATAGCAACTTGTGGGGTGCCACAGCGTGATTTTACATGAGACTCATGGTCCAGAAGTTTCATTTTTAGATAGGATCTCACTATATAGCCTGGAACTCACTAAGTAGTCTAGGCTGGCCTTGAATCTACAGAGGTCTTCATGCCTCTGCCTCTGAGTGCTGGGATTAAAAGTGCACCAACATGCCCAGCCCAGAAGCTCAAGTCTTTCGTGGTTTAAGATCCCCAGAGCAAGCAAAGGACACGTCCACCATACATTTATTTATTTGTTTATTTATACTGAATAAGACAAGGGATCAATCTCCAATTCCCTACCACAATGCTTTAGTGTTGTAACCTGTAAGAGGTATGTGCACATGACTGTCTGTGCATGGACTGGAGGTTGAGCACCACACACCATACAGAAAAAATACCGTGGCAATTAGAGCTGTAGAAAGAGATATATGATCACATGGGGGAGTGGGGAGCATAAGACTGTTGAACAAAAGTTCCCCATAGGGAGAGAGGCATGGGAAGATCCGTGGCAAGCTAAGCTAGGAAGTGGAAGCAGGAAGATGATGGGTATGAAGTTAGCCGGGACCACATACGAAGATCCATTATCAACGTTCGTGCTGGCTATTTCTGTGAAGTACAATGAAAGGAAATGAGGCAATGACGTCATGCTTATTTTTGTAACATTTTATTGTATTTTTAAAACGGCCACATCCACATATTAAACTTATGACATTTAAACAAGCAATTCCACAGTAGGACCCCAACAGGTATTTCTTCTCTGGCATTTGTGTAGCAGTTGAGGCTTGGTGACAAACATCTTCTAATCCCAGCACTCAGGAGGCAAAGGCAGGAGAGTTCAGTGAGTTGTGGGGCCGCCAGGGCTACTTATGGAGACACTGTGTCGCCAGGCAGTGGTGGCGCAAGCCTTTGATCCCAGCACTTGGGAGGCAGAGACAGGTGGATTTCTGAGTTCGAGGCCAGCCTGGTCTACGGAGTGAGTTCCAGGACAGCCAGGGCTACACAGAGAAACCCTGTCTCGAGAAAAAAAAAAAAAAAAAAAAAAAGAGATACTGTGTCAAATCAAACAGCCATTTCTCAAATACTCGTGTCTTCCCCGTTGTGTCCACCATAAATGGCCAAGTTTTGGAGGGGGAAACAATGGTCCCTGCTACTGAAGAGGATGCACCAGGAATCCTGCAGTGAGATCTAAGAGATAAGTTCAGAACAGCATTGTGTGTGAGCTTGTGTGTGAGGAACCTAGAGAAACCAAACCTGAACAGGGGACCTGAGGCCCCACGTCATCTTCCCAGCATGATTTCCTGCATTCCAATCACCACCCAAGCTCAGCCGTTTTCCCTCTTTCTGACTTTTAAACTTCACTGTAACTTTAATGTATGGACTCACTTGGGGATCCAATTCTCCATTTATGAGAGTTTCTAAAGGAAAAGTAGCTGCAAGATGACACACAATGCTTAGAAGCCACTTAGTCATGAACTAGTATCTGCCTTCCTTCCTACGCATTTTTAAAAAATTATTTAAAAAATTATGCTGCTGTGTATGTGTTTGTTTCTGTGGGAGTATATACATCTGACTGCAGGTGTCCTCACAGGCCAGAGATGTCAGATGTCCCTGGATAGGTGGTTTGTAAGCCACCCAACATGGGTGTCGAGAAACAAACTCAGGTCCTCCGTAAGAGCACTGTGCATTTGTAACCACTGGCCATCTCTACCTGCCCTAAACATTGCTTTTTATTTTAACTATGTTATTGGTGTTTTGCTTGCATGTATGTCTGTGTACTGTGTGCACGCAGTGTGCCCACACAGTTCAGAAGAGGGTGTGGGATCCCCGGAAACTAGAGTTACAGAGAGTAGTGAGCCTCCATGTGGGTGCTAGGAATCAAACTCAGGTCTCCCCTGCAGGAGTAACAATTTTCTTTCTTAACTGCTCAACTCTCTCTCTAGCCCTGCTACATTGTTGTTAACAACAATTTAAGATAATTTAAACAAAAACAGAAGTCCCAAGGTCTACCATTTCAGGAGCATTTACAGTGGTTGCCTTCCCAGGAGAACCAATGTCACCATTGCTGCTGGTGTCCCTATGTAATATGCTTAGGGAGCCAATTCTTGATTTAGCTACTTTTGTTATTCTGTGCTGCTATCTTCCAGTGGTGGGATATTCACCTCTTCTCTCTTTCCCCCATAAACACACTATACCCTTGGATAAATAGGTCATTTATGCAAACCATGATTATTTATTAAAATGTTTATTTATTCATGTCGAAGTCAAATACAACAGAGTTTGTTATTTCCTTTCAGTTAACTATTGCTGGTGTAGACCTCTTGGTGCTTTAGCCTCTACCTGATAAATTGCCTATGCTCCTAAAGTTAAGTCCAGGTGAACTCAGTGGCTCACAGGTTGGATTTGGGTGGAATCAACTCTTTGACCTGTTGCTGCCATATCTGAGGTGAATGAATGCTTCCAACTTGTCAGGAAAAGCTCCCGTAACGTTTCTGTGTTCTCGCTGTGTGTCCAGTTCTTTCTTGCCTTTACTATACCCTCCTCTTCCCCCTCTCTCCATCTTAGATATTCTACAGAATCCCCATTCTTCATTCTGCCTACATCTCCCAATCTGCTGCCTAGCCCTTGGACTGCTTCCCAGTCCCCAACACGGCTGTTCTGCCATCTTCCTTCACTGTCACAGTGCTGAAGCCTCTGGTAGACATTATTTTATCTGCCTAGTATCAGAACCTGGGCCCCTATGTTAAAAAAAAAAAAAAACGTTATTTTATCAGTGTGCATGGCACGTAGCTCCATCTGCTTCAGAAGCTGAAATACTTCTCTTCTAGTTTCTCTGCAACCATAGCCAGACCGTACTGAACATCTAGCTTCTTAAGATGACAGTCTTGACCCCACATGGAAGTTTGCATAACCACATTTAGGACACACACACACACACACACACACACACACACACACACACACACTAATTGGTAGTAGTCAAAGGTTTTTGAATGTACAACCATAAAAAGTTAATCCAAAATTAAACAACATGAAATGATCGTGGTTGTTCACCCATACTGTATCAGACACCTTCACCACAGCCTTGGCTCTAAACACACAAGACACTGCTTGCATCACACACGCCATCACTTCAGAAAAACATCAATGAACACACCCCAGGAAACAGCACAGATCTGAGATTATGTAGGTCACAAACTACTGTTCCCTCCATACATACAAAGTTTTCTGCTGACAGAAACACTGTAGCTTAATTACGGAAAACAAAAGACTTTTTAGTGTTTTCCTACCATTGTTCCTCAGCATAGGAAAATCACATTAGTGTACCGTTGGGGTGCAGTCTTAGAATTAAAAAAACAAAACAAAACAAAAAACTACTGCTTGAGTTGACTTTAGTCTCATTAAAAACATGAGGACAAGACAGGATTTCCTAGCATTTCTGAAATAGCCCCCCAATCATATTTCTGCCATCTAGTTACACATTTATGTGACTGGTGTTCTCAAAATCGAAGATAAGAAAGCAAAAAATATCAATTTACTGTGAAAAAGGTTGAATATGCTTTAGTTTGTGGTGGTCTGCCAAGTCTTAACTCCTTCAGCTCCTCACCCCTGAATCTGAATACTGGGGGACTGAACCCAGAACCTGAGCAGATCAGGCCTGTGTTCTACTATTGAGGTGCAATTTTCCCAGCTCAAGATTTCATTGTTCATTTTAAAATAAAAAGCACATCTGTTTTATCAGTATGCAAAATTGCCTTTGTCTTAAATAAGTGTTTGTAAAATTGCATGATATACAAAAATGGCTTGAAACAATTCTTAAATAATGTATTATCAGTAAATGCTTAGTTAGTTTGTATACCTATGATATATACACTCATGTACCTGGGATTATATAAAAATTTCTTGATCAAAAAGGACTACAAGTTGGAAAACTCTTAAGTCCTTGACCTAGGAGGAGGCAAAGCACAGACCCACCCTGGACTTGAACCCTCGGAAACATCAGATGCTGATGATAACCCTGATGGTGTCACCACAGAACCATGACAACCGTTATAGAGGCCCAGGAGGCTAGCTAGCCTCAGAGAAACTCAACTGCTGTGCCCCTTATGGGGTTTCTCATCTTAGCTGTGGCTCTAGCTGTCTAGGTTTCCTTGCCTAATTTAAGCAGCAAATGCTCTTAAATGCTAAGCCATTTTACCAGCTCCAAATTAGAACAAATTAGACTTGTTCCCTAAGATTGGTTTTATCTTCCCAATCACCGTGAGTTATCCAGTATCCTTTCAATAAGTTCTTCTTGTGGTTCAATAAACCCAAACTAGTTCTGCTTACCGAGTCAGCACTCCTGTAGATTATTAATCTATGGCTTTTCTGGAACACATCCAAACAGTATATGGAACATTAAAACCATGTACTTTACCCCGGTACTTGACAGTCTAAGGAAAGAATTCAAAGCTGAACATCAGTGGTCCTCAGAGCCCCAAAGACTTGTTTCTACATCCACCATTAGGGTTGAGAAACCTACAGCCAACCTGAGCCTCATTCTTTTGGATTTTGCTATTATTTAATTCTAAACCTTAAAGACAAAAAGAACTTATTTTTATGTATACAAGTGTTTTGTCTGCATGTGTGTGCACCACATACTGGTACTTGGAGGCCAGAAGAGGAATCCTCTAGAAATGTAATTACAAATGGCTATGAGCTGCCATGTTGGTTCTGGGAACCCAGGCCTCTGCAAGAGCAGCAAATGCTCTTAAACACTAAGCCATCTTACCAGCTCCAAATTTTTCTTTTTTTTAAAATGTGGGTTTGTGTACGAGCATAGTCACACATGTGGAAATCAGAAGAAAACTTGCAGGAATCAGTCTTCTCCTTCCACCATGTGGGTCCTGGTATTGAATTCAGGTTGTCATGCTTGGTGGCTATTGTCCTTAAACACTGAGCCAATCTCCCCAGCTCCATTTATGTAGTTTCTATGTGTGTGCACACCTGTGTATATGTATGTGCAAGCCCTACAAGTATGTAGTACCTACAAATCTGAGAAAAGGGTGAGATCCCTAGAAAGTGGAGTGGCTTCAGGGAATTGTGAGCTACCCCATATGGGTGCTGGGAACCAAACCCAGTTCTCTCCAAGATCAGCAAGCACTCTTAACCATTAAACCATGTCCCCAGCCCACTATTAGATTTCATGAATTTATTTCTACCTTGTTTGTTTCATGAATAAATTATCTGCTCTCTGGTGACATTAAAACCTAAAATAAAATACATGCAAGTGTTCTGAGCCTACCAGTCTCCACTGGACCCCACTGACTCTTGGTTTTATTCCTGATACTTGTAAGGCTTTCCAGGCCTCTGTGTTCAGTTTCTTCCTCTCTTCTACTTGGTTGTCAATAGTATCCATCCCTGGCATTCCAGAAATCTGTTGAATTGTCTTTCCCATCAAAGCTCTCTCTCATCACTTACATATTTGGGAAGGCAGACCTCCCTTTATAGCCCAGACTGTATGAAGGTCAGGCGTTCCAAAGCAGCAGAGATCCTTCTGTATTTAAGTTTCACTGGGCATGGTGGCACAATCCTGTAACCCCAACACAGCAGAAGAGGCAGAGGCAGGGGACTGGTTCCAAGTTAAAGGCAAGCCCTGTGTCCATGGAGAGTTCTAAGTCAGCTGGGGTCACAGAAAGGCACAGTCTCTGAGAAAATGTCTCTATAAGATCTGGTGGTAGGCAAGCCTGTAGAGCATTCTCTTAGTTAGTGACTGATGGGAGTGGGTGGGAGAAGAGGACTGTGCTGGTCCATAGATGTGGTTATCTCTAGGCTGGTAGTCCTGGGATCTATAAGAAAGCAGGTTGAACAAGCCAAGAGACACAATCCAGTGACCAGGCTCCCTCCATGGCCTCTGCATAAGTTCCTGCCTCTAGATTCCTGCCCCACTTCCTTTGATGTACAGCGATGTGGATACTTCATAAGCAAAATAAACCCTTTCCTACCCAACTTGCTTTTGGTCATGCCATTTCACAACAATAGTAACCCTAAGAAAGGGATCACAAGTCTGTAATCCCTCCTGAGACAGGAGGATCTTGAGTTCAAGGCCAGCCTGGGCTACACGAGAACTTGTCTTAAAAACAAACAAATGGATCTAGAGCAATGTCCTAGCAGTTAAGAGTGCTTACAAAGAGAACCAGGGTCCAGTCCCCAGCACCAGCATGGCAGGTCACAACTGCCTATGACTCCAGTTCCAGGCAATGCAATACCATCTTCTGACTTCTCACACATGCTCATAAATGTCATTAAAAACAACAAAACCAAGGCAAAACCAGGTTACTCCCGTATCTGTATCAACTGGAGAAGAAGGCAAGGAGAAAGATCCATTGAATAAATCAACTAAGCCTAATGTAACTTACATAAAATAAGGGCAGATGGCAATATTTATAGTAAGTTGTAGATAATTTGCTGCCATAAGTAACCTGCGTCTGTGAGTCCCCTGGCAGAGTTGGCTGGATGGAAATGTCGGACACTAGCACTGAAGTGCCAGTATTCTGCTCCAAGTCCAAACATGATAAGCTTTTTCTGGACACAGGGGAGAACTGCACAAAGTAACTCAAGAGAAGGTTTTAAATGCACTCCTCTGATTTGTGATGTGTTGTTTCCTTAAAACAACTGCTAACCTTAACTGTATAAATACTACCCATACAAGGGAACACATACTCTTTGGATATCCAAATTTCTATTTTTAAGTTTGGCAAAAATATGTAAAATATATTCGGTGGCGAGTGGTGATGAAGTTTAGGCTAATCCTGCTGTGCAGATTTCTCACAGCAAGTGTTCTGGAGTCTTCTACTCCAGTACAGTTTAGTTTATTCTACTTTTTCTTGAGTCTTAACTTTTGGCCTTGTGATTTTTATTTCTTGCTTCAACAGCAGTGAAATAAAACAGGAGTTCAAAAGCATGTTCTGCAGAGGGCAGAGCAGTGTGTTAGGCTCTGGCATAGCCACAGAGAGGATATCAAAGAATGGACTGGGCTGTGTTCCCATAAAACTTTATTTATAAAAGAGGCAAGGGGCCATATTTTGGACCACAGCCAGTTGTAGGACTGTAGGGAAAAATTCCTTCTGTAACTTAACTTTTTTTTTTTTTTTTAAATCTTTGTGTGTGTACAATGTATGTGTTCATTTAGGATGAATACCACCATGAATGTCATATGGTGTGTATGAAGGTCATAGGACAGACAACCTTGGGTTATTAATCCTTACCTTTCTCACTTTGAAATAGATCTCTTATTTCCTATTGCATATATCAGGTGAGCTGGCCCATGAGCCACTGGAGATCTGTCTCTTCCTCCCAACTTATTTTAAAAAATACTAGGATTACAGATATGTATGACCATGTCTGATTGACTTTACATGTGTTCTGGCAATTCAAACTCAGGTTCCCAGATTTGTAGGACAAGCACCTTGCCCACTGAGACATCTCCCTGTGTGCAGCTTTTTATTGTTTTGGTTTTGACATCAGGCCTTACTATGGTGCCCTGGCTTGCTACTCATTATGTAGACCAGGCTGGTTTCAAACCCACAAGAGATCTGCCTGCCTTTGCCTCTTGAGTGCTGAAATTAAGGGTGTGTACCACCACACCCAGCAGTCATTTGTATTTTTATTAATGGACTCTGTATTGCTCATTCAATCATCTTTTTTAATGAGAGATAATGAGAGATCTCAGCCATGCTTTAGTCTTTTAGCTGAGAACTAAAAAGTGATGCTAAGCTATCCATCTGAATTGCAGGACATAATCCCACTGCTAGAAAACGGTGAGAGAATGTCTTTTTATGACTTCAGCCATTAAAAACCATGGACACAGTTTATAGCAAGATGAAAAACCAAAAACAGTTTCTTACTTGGGGGCTGACATATAATTTGGGGAACAGCTAAGGGTAGAGGATCATGAAAAGAGCATGAGTTTGAGGACAATCAGAACAGTGAAACTGTTACAACAGCAAGGAAGGCAGGCAAAGAACGGGAAGCACTGCTGGCCTTGCACTGAGCCATGGACATCCAACACTTAGACAAGTGACAGGCCGCTCTGCTCACTCTCCTTTTATTCCACATGAACTCAAGCCTTCGGCATTTGGAGTTTGGAAATCTCCAGACTGCAGAAGAGGACGGAGAAGGCCAGGTGGATCTGGTGATGTTCTTGAGCTGAGAGGATGGAGCTGAAGGATGGGTGAGGAATGTCAAAGCAGCCAGAACATGGACACAGTAACAGAAGGAAAGGGACAGGAGTTGGGGAAAGGGAGGGAGGAAGTGAGCGAGAGCCCCCAACCCCACTGGAGATTCATGGAAAGTCCCTCCTGCAGATTCAATAGAGCAGAGCGGGCACAGAGAACATACAAGAGAACTTGAAGATGTAAATAAACCCAAGTCATAGAAAAATAAACAACATGCACAGTGGCAGGAACTCCTAAGGGGCAGAAACTATGTCTGTTCTTACCAGGCAGCCTAAAAATGCTGCGTAAATGATGGGTACAGGGTAGAGAACTGAAGCTGGTATTTGTTACCTCATTCAAGGGTAAAAGCAGCCCACCAATAAATATTGCTTTGCTCACACCCAATGAAGCAAGACCTCAGAGATGAAACTAGTGTGTGCAACTTGGAAGTTCAAGAATATTTACAAAAAATACAAAAACGTCTTGTACCCAACAATGCCTAGTTTTCAGTAAAAAAAAACAAAAAACAAAAAACAAAAAAACAAAAACTAAAGAGTCCCAATGGTGGTGTACTCCTAGAATCCCAGCACATGGGACAGGAGAAAGGAGAAAGGAGAAAGGAGAAGAGAAAGGAGAAAGGAGAAAGGAGAAAGGAGAAAAGAATCAGGTCAAAGCAGAGATTAAGGTCAGCCTGTGATACAAGAGCCCCATCCTCTAAACCAACCAACTAATCATCCACCCATCCATCCACTCACTTACCCATCCACCCACTTACTCATCCATCCATCCATCCATCCATCCATCCATCCATCCATCCAAAATCCTATCAAGTAAAGGCTGAAGACATGGATGCTCAATGCATAAAATTGCTTGCTGCCATGTCTGATAACCTGAGTTGATCCCAGAACTTACACAGTAGTGGAAGGAGAGAAACAACTCTTTTAAGTTGTCCTCTAACCTCTATGTGTAGGTTGTACTGCACATATGCAGACAGTAAATGAATACAATTTAAAAAAAAAATTAGAGACATAGTAAAACTACATTGCTTAAAACTGGTTATAAAGAGAAAATACAATTCTCTAAAGAAAAAAAGAACAAAAATGATAGAACAGTTCTTACTTATAACAATGCACCCAGAAAACAGAACAGCTTTTAAGTATTGAAAGAGTACTGGCAAGTTTGACTTTCATACCTAGCAAAAATACCCTTCACTGTTCAGAAAGAAAAGACTTTCTTAGACGTAAAAGGTAAAGTAAGGTTGGGGATATAGCCTAGTGTAGACTTTGAGCAAGTGCCTGGTTTGATCCCCAACAGTGCCTGCAGAAGGATTCTTCAGCAGTGGACTAGAGCAGGAATATTAAAGCCCTCCGAGGAGATGATGTCAAGTGGAAACCTGCATAGGCAGGAAGAACATCGGCAGTGTGACCAGATGGGTACACAGATGACTTTTCCCCTTGATTTTAAATCTCCTTAAAAGACAACCATCAGGAATAGAGAGATGGCCGAGGGGTTAAGGCCACTTGCTCTTCCAGGAGAGCCAAGCTTAATTCCCTGCATGCACATCACACAGCTCACAACAGTTTGTAACCCTTGCTTCAGGTGGTCTGACACCTCTGGCTTTCTCTGGCAAACACACTCATGTGTACATACTCACAGGCACATATGCTAACATATAATTAAAGATAAAAATACATTTAAAAAAGAACTATTTGCAATACAGCAAATATGTATTCTATGTGAAAAACTAGATACCACATAGAAAATTCTAACATGCTGGCCAGCTGTGTGTGTATGTATGCAGATGTAAGCCAGAGGTCGACTTTGAGTCAGTCCTCAGGAGCCATCTACCTTGTTTACAAGACAGTGTTATGTAGTGTGTTGGAAACAGGAGAAAATTCAGAGCAGTCTCTTCACTCAATGATTGGAAAGCTTTTCCACACTGTATTTCTTCATCAGTTAAATCTCTTCAGATACAACCTGCAGGCTGAAGAAACAGCTCCTCAGGGAGGTTTATTATACTTGTTGCTCTTTTAGAGGACCTAGGTTCAATTCCCAGCAATCCTACGGTAGCTCACAACCATCTGTAACTCCAGTTCCAGAGGATCCAACACACTCATCTGACCTCCTCAGCCACCAGGAACACATGTGCTACACATACATATTCACAGGCAAAACATTCATACACATAGAACAAAATTTAAAAACCAGATAAGCCCAGTGATTTCCTTCCTTTTGATGTTCATTTCTCTGAAGTGTCCTCTCGTTATATTACTAAAGAATGAGTGACTGAGGAAAGAAATCTTGCAGAAACCCAACTTCATATGTCCCCACCCCACTGCCCCACACAACACACTCAATAAGGCAAACACAGGATTAGCAACTTTTAATTTAATTTATTCATTTCTTTTTTTTTTTGAGACAGGGTCTCACTATGTACCCTATATAGCCTGCCCCGTTGCTATACAAACCAGGCTGGCCCGAAACTAACAGAGATCCACCTGACTCAGTATCCAAAGTGCTGGGATTAAAGGCGTGCACACCCCAGGCTGAATAACTTTTGAAGCTGGGGCTTATGCTGGAAGGTCCTTCTGAAGAGTACACTCAGGTTTCCCAGTTATTGCCAGGGACGCACCAGGGTAGAACATCATCCTAACCACATACAACAGGTCTACCCACTTCACAGAACCTGTGGGAAGCAAGTTAACTCACACAGAGACACCATGGCCTATCTCTAAGATCAGAACCGGCCCTTTCTGTAAACAACACCAAAGACAAGGGATCTCCAGGTGCTTCTAGGTGCTCCACCAGAAGATTCTCCACACTGAGGGAAGTACAGTAGTCTGAAGAGGAGCCTAGCTGGAGAGGACCAGTGTCACCCATGCCTTGGCACCTCGGTTGGCACATGGATGGATCCGCACAACACAACACGGCTCCTCCACTCTCACTCGGCAGTTAGCATTAGGATGATGCTGCCTGAACAAGGCTTTAACTCCCCATTACAACTAATGTGGGCAAATGTTTTGAGAGGCTGTGGTTGGAAATTCTCTCACTTACCCACAAAAGTGCAGAACAAGGCCACTGTTAGCTTTTTTCTACTCTATAAGGAGCCATTACCTTTGAGGTTCAGAGGGAAAAAAAAAAATCAAACAGAAAGGCCTCTGGCAGGGACTCCTAATGAATACATATGAAATCATGTTCGTTTTTCAGATGCACATAAAAGGATTTGGAAAACACGAGGAAAAAAAAGATGGTAAGAAATATGGGCTGGAAAAGAGAGCTGCAGCTCCGAAATATACAAGCCTGAGAATTCTGAAGTCACTAAACACCAAAACATACAACTGTTCCAGTTATGAAGAACCCTCGTTTTACTCAGCAGCTCCATTTTCACAGGGAAACCAAGTATTCATGTGGACAGGTATTCAGCTGACATCGAGCATGACGTCATCTATGGGCCACAGTGGCAAGTACAGCTAGGTGTCCAATCTGAGATTCTGTCTCCCTTGATTTTGTTTTCCAACCCATTTACCTTTTAAGGACTTCTAGCTTTTGTGCCTTATAATAATTCTAAGCACTAGATGCCATTTTATAGGTATTTACTAGTTAGAAGACCAAGCAGAGAACTAAGAAAACAGTTCAAAGCTTCTATTCTTACGTCTATATATCTATTTATTTTATTTTGCATGTGTGTGCACTTATGTATGTGTACACACACACACACACACACAACAGAGGCATGCCTTTGCAGGAGTCAGTTCTTTCCTATCTTGTGTGTCCTAGGGGGATTAAAGCAAGTATCAGCTTGGGAGCAAGTGCCTCCATCCACTAAACCATCACATTAGCTCATACATGACCCTCTACGGGGTCACATAACTAATGAGGGGATGGTTAAAAACCTGGCACTATCAAGGGTCTCTTGAGCAAAACCAAATTAAAATTCAAAGATGAAGTGAAATGAGTTTTTGACAGTGCTCAAAAGCATTGGTGTTTTTTTTTTTTAAAAAACAAACAAACAAACAACAATTTATTTATTGCCTGTGTGTTGTATTTGTGAAGGTCAGAGGACAACTTGGAGTCCATTCTGTTTCCACATGTGGATTCTGGAGACTGAAAGCAGGTGATAGGGTGTAGGACGTCACTTTTAGAGCTAAGCGTTTCTGGCCTCACCTGATAGTGAACACAGTGCACACTTTGTACTGTCATGCCGTCACTCTGTGGAACACAAGTGCACCTTGCCTGCAACACGCTGGCTCCGACTTAAAATTATTTGTGTCATAAAATGTAATGTATCTTTACGGGCCTACAGAAACATGGTAGTTTAATTATGGAAAACAAAGACTTTCCCTATTATTCCTAAGTATTATGAGACAATCCACGTAAATACCAAATAGTATATCTTTGAATGGTACAGTATCATAACCCATCTCATTAGTGTGCAAGTTTGCTTTAATCTTTACTACATGGAAAATGACATGTATACCAGGGAATTGCTTAAAACACACTATAATCAATGTGGAAAGGGTTAGGACGCTCCATGCTGTTGGAACACGACAAGGCTGGGAACAGAGTCTCTCTCTAGACTACATTATTTCCAGATTAACTCAAGAGGACGGGGAGACACCACTCATTTTGGAAGGATATCTGCGAACCTCCTCCCACGACTTCCCCTCCCCCGCTGCATAGCTGGGACAGCTCACCTGTGACTAATTCACGGGTCTCAGATGCGTGCTTTTCTTGATGACTGACCCCCAAGTGAACTAAACAGAACCTCAGGAACACAAGTGGAGATTCCTATCAGCAGAGTTGGCTTTTTCCTTTTTTGCAACGTTATCATTATTAATGCAAAATAACCACCTGGCTTAAGAAGCAACCCTACACATAGGGTTAGCAAAAACTCAGGATTTCTACAAAGTAGTCAAAGCTTATGGGTCTGGGAATATTATACATTCAAAGCACACAATTCCCCAAAGCCCAATAGTTTTAGGCATATGGTTTGATCCTGTAGTGACTGACGGTGGTCTGCTTTTTCTATCAGTGGACTAACACTAACCTCCCCCTTCCAATATACATCTATTTGCACCTTTTGTCCACTCACGTGCTGGAGGCTGTCATTCCACACAAAACATGGAGTTAAACAAAGGGTTACTTGACTCACATCACAGTTTAGGAGCATGTTCTTTATAACACTGTTCTCAGCTGTTTACAAAGGCGAATAAAAAACCCCACAAATATCTGTGTTAAAAAGACATGGCTTCTGTAGCACCACTATACAGCTGATTTTGCAAGTCAGCAAAATAACTTATTATTTAACCCAGGAGCCTGGATAGCAGGCAAGAGACCTTAGCCAAGCTGTGGATACAGGGAGTTTGAGTTGTAGAAAGTGAAAGAAAAATGTCCTAGGAATGCCTCACTGTCTGAAGTCTCACACTAGCGCACGGAGACCAGAGGAGCATCACTTTTCCACCTTACTGTTTGATAAAGACTTCCTCACTGTACCTGCTGTCCGCACATTCCTTACACTGGCTTGGCTGTGTAGGCAGTTGCTAGGCTCCCCCTGCTCCATCTCCCCAGTGCTGGGATTCCATTCTTTGTATGACCATACAACATTCCCCTTAATGTCCCTGAAGCACCTGTGCCCGGGCCAGCTTCAGAACTCCTTTATGATGAGCAGCTGTGGTCTTAGTCTGCACCTTTCCTTCCCTGTGGAAAACTTTGAAAGACTCTGTACAGGGAAACTTTCGCAGGAGAGCCAATAAATAAAGCCAAAGATTTCCAAGAAGGATTCTCAACGGTTGCTATGTTAACTGGAAAGATCTAGAAAGGACTGGTGCTCTCCAAGACAGCACAATCCTGTAGAGGTCAAAGTCTCCAGAAGGGGTTCGAATTAATCAGCTAATGCCATCAAAACAGAGCCAAATAGGAAAGTCCAGCCCTGACCTCCCTGGCACGGGTGGCCTCTGGCTTTTTATTACCTTTGTCTGCAGCCAGCAAAATCAACGAGTAAGACCATTACGAAGAAACTGAGAAGGAAACAAACATACTGCAGTTCTTCTCGGATGGCAAAGCCATCCCAGGAGCTAAGCTCCATGTGAGCTGCTATGTAAATGACCAGTTTCTTGTTCTAACCACACTCATCCTAAGGAGCCCTTTCTTTGTATTCCATTTATGTATCTGTTTGCCTATTGTGTCTGTGCACACTTGCATGCATATGGTGTCCACGTGAAGGTCAGAGGACAACCTGTAGCAGTCAGTTCTCTCCTTACACCATAAGGGTCTTGAGGGTCAAACTCAGTTCCTCAACCTCGGTAGCAAGCGCCTTTACCCACTGGCTCACCCATCTTGCCAGGCCAAGATCTCTTTCTCAAGTGTGATTCCCTGTACTAAGAAACTCCATGACTTTAAAGGCTCAGTTCTCAGACTCGAGTACACAATGGAAATGTCTGGGAGAACTTTAGAAAAATCAACTCCCAGGTCTCACTCTTGAGGCATGAACTTATTTACACAGATGTGGGTGGGGCGGTGCTAAGATTTCTCAGAGGGATTTAGGGGATTCTGTCCTGCAAAGCTGCCCTAAGTTTAAGAGTGGGCACAGTGAAGTTCAGAAATTACTGCTGTGTAGGCGAGCTTCGCTTTCTCTGGCCCACAGCCACCACAGGTAAGTATGTATTCCATTCTGGTGTCAAATTATTTTTAAAGGCAAGAGGGAGAGGGATGAGGAGGAACAATACTGCTTTTGTTGGCGGTAAACAAGTTTCCAGTGCCACAAAACTTCCTAGCATTTTCTAGAAACCCGCTCTTCTGGTTTTTAATTATATGACATTGGGAAGCACTGGCCTAGTCCAGCGGGATTTCGGATGCAAAAGTCCAAAGCAGCAGTGACTCTGTGATAGCTCTGGAAAATTCTTGAAGAAATTTCCCACTCCTAAGCACACCAGGGTCAAATAACAGATACCACCACTTCCTAAGTCCTTACATGCCAAGAAGGGCAATCCCACCCACTCAGATGGCAGCACTGCAAGACGGTGATCTGCTATTACAAAATTAAATGCAACTTCTAAGGACGGCCACAACAGGACTCACACTGGAGCATGTTCAGATTCCCCTGGAGGGATCACTAAGAGTCAGGATGATGGGTAACTGACTCCACTGTTGGTAGGAATCCACTATGGAGAGCCGACATCAAGGAACAGATCAACAATTAAATATCAGAGCGCCCGCAGGACCAGAGCTGAGCTGGTGGGCAGGACCACGCTTTGAGCAAAGGCTGAATGACCCAGTACACTTCTTGTCCTCTGTTAACCAAATCCTAAAGTCAGGACCTGGAAGACAGACTTCGAGGGATCTGGGGAGGGGAGTTATAGGTCACTGTAACCCTGATCTGTTCCCCTTCTCAGTGCAGCCACCCCCCAAAGTCTCCATTCTCCGCTTTTCACATTACACATCTTTAACTGGCTGAGCATCACTGACTGGATCAGGGCTTTTCGTGGTTGTTTTTGTTTTTTGATACAGCAGCCTCACGAAGCCCAAGCTGACCCTGAACTTGCTATGTAGCAAGGATGACTTGGAACTAGAGCTCCGCTGGCCCCTCCCTCAAGTGCTGAGATCACCAGTGTTCACTACCTCACCTGATGTATGCAGTACAGGGGATGGTGCCAGAGCTTCATGCATGATGGGCAAGCGCTCTACCAACTGAGCACTATCCCCAGACCTCTGGCATTTGCCATAAAACTCTGATAAAAGGTCAAAGATAGGAGCGGCCATTTCTGGCAACTCCCAAAGAGTGCAGATATTACTTTAAGCATCCTCACATTAAGGGCTCACAAAATGTACAATTCCTAAGTAACAAGAGAAGTTTCTATTCAGCCTCAGGCCTGGGAATAAAGACAGTGTCTTCCGGTACATCTTGGGATTTGTTCCAAAAGGCAAATTTTCATCACCCCCCTAGGTCTGTACACACAGGTGGGCTCAGTTCGTTCACTCATTCATGTTCAAGAGTAAACATTATTACTCTTCAAGGAGAGAGCATGGCACTGCCTTTAGCTACAAAAGGACCTAAACCCCCAACAGTAACCCATAGTTTCTAGTTTTAAATGGGCATAGTGAGCACTTTTCATTTTAAAAATCTTTAGAATGAAGGCATAGGCCATGGTCAGGGGCATCCTCTTCAGAGTACTGGAACACATATCAAATGGATCATATATTTAAACACAGAAAGGATGATACCACAGAGATTCTGCCTGCAATGAGAATGAACTCTTTTATGTGTGAGGGGGCAGTGGAAGAGGCTTCCATGATCCATAATTCAGGAACTGAAAAGTTAAGAAGAAATGTGCTCTGTAAAAAGTCACTTCTGGCCAGGTTGTGGTAGCACACACCTATAGTCCCAGCACTTGGAAGGCAGAGGCAGGTGGATCTCCAGGACAGTGAGGGCTACACAGAGAAACCCTGTCTTAAAAGCAAAACAAAACAAGTAACTTCTAACATCCAGCCAGATGGCTTGGCTGGCAAAGCACTTGCTGTTCAAGTATGGAGATCTGAGGTCTGATTCCCAATGTAAAAGCTGTGCACGGCACTGAACATCTGTAAGCCAGCATTGAGGAGGCAGGTGGATCCAAGGCCTCAGTGAGCATGTGGACACGTGTACGTATGTATCATAAAATACATACGACATCTGTATCGGGCATTAAAAAAAAACCCTTGAAGATAAGGGAAGTGATCAACTGGGATGAATTCTCGGAGGTCCTATCAGAATTAAAGGCAATCTTCCTTGTCTTTATAAAGACCTCACAGATCAAAGAGACAGCAAACAAACAAACAAACAAACCAGAAGAGAGGAGAAGAGAAACACAAACGACAGGGTGCTCAGCTCAACCTCTTTCAATTTTTAGCTATACAAATCCAAACCATATGGATATTGTGCAATTTTTTTTTTTTTTGCATGAGAATGGCAAGAATCCAGAATGTACAATAACCTGCTCTGCTGGTGAAGCTCTCTTAAGCCACCATTTGTGCAAAATAAACCAGTTCTTGGAAAGGAAATCAAGCTGGGCCCACAGTGCAAGTCTGTAATCCAGCTACCAGAGAAGGAGAGGCCAGGGGATTGCAGATCCAAGGACCCCTTGGGCTATAGTGAGTTCAGTGCCAGCGCTAGCAACTCAAAGTCGACAGTAACGGGCATGTACTTTGACTGGTACAGTACTCGCCTGGTATGGGAAGGACATATAGAGTCACAATTTATTTGGTACATTCATTATTTAAACAAGTAAGTACCCAGGGACATCAATACCATTAGACATTATCTATGAACATACACATTGCCCAAAGTTCCCTCCATACAAATCTGCACACGTAGGAAGTGATGTTCATTTCCAGGCCTAGAAAACTCACTGTTATTCAATGCACAAGCAAGTGCTACCTTGCCATCTGTTCTAAGACAGGGTAACAAGCAAATCAGAGGGCTGCTGAGGTGGTAGATGGTTCAGTGGGCACACACACACACACACACACACACACACACACACACACACACAAGAGAGAGAGAGAGAGAGAGAGAGAGAGAGCGAATGAGAGTGAGAGAACGAGAAGGGGGTGCAGAGCATGCTGCCTGGGGAGGTGGACACAGGAATCTTTGGGACTCAATGGCTAGCAGACCTCGCTTAATGGGTGACCTCCGGGGCAATATAGAAACCCTGTTTAAAAAACACAGGGTGGACGTCTCCCAAGGAAGGACACCAGAGGCTGACTTTTGGCCAACATACACATGTGCACGCACTCACATGTACAAAGAAAAATTTTCAGTACACACAGGAATATTTTTTCTTACAGGTATGTTTTCAGCACAGCTCAAAGTTAAAAAACAAAGCAAAACAAAAAAAACTTGGTAAATAGGAACGAAGTCACCAAGCTAAGCCAATGGTACTACTGACCTCAGAGATGGCAGGATTCCCATGGCAAAGTCCACCCTGCAGACATGGACTTTTCAGAGACACATCACTAAAGCAGAACTCTGAGATGAAAGCAGCCAGACTTTTAGCTTTACGGGATCACTAACTTTCTATAAATTCTCTCCTCCAATTAACACAATGAATTTACATCTCCTTCCAGCCGATGCTTTTAAGTGAGTTCTGATGTCTGCATAGGAGGTGTCTTACTACGAGACACCTCCAGCTTTGTTTTAATGAACAGACAATCAACAAGAACACCTAATTAAAGACTTCAAACATAAAATTCCCCAGACCAGGCAGGAAAATCTAGCCTGTTCCTCCACAACCTCTCAAATTTGCCATTTAGCTAATTCAATGCGAAGGTCATACTTTCGGATACAGTATTTTTAAAAGTCACAGCACCCAAAGTTTCTCCATGTTTGGACATAGGCTGGCTATCACCAGTCTCTACATTCCTGTTGTTGCCATGCTGAGGATCAAGCCCAGCGTCCTGCGCTTGTTAAACCAAGTGCTCCACCACCGAGCCACATCCCAAACCCTATACACAAATGTATTCCCTTTTTCCTTGTAATCTTTTATTCTTTAGTTTCCCATTTATTGAAATTTCAGGTACGAATCATTATGCCCTGCTACATACCCTTTAAAAAGCTCCCCTATAAAATATAAAAGTATCTCTGGTCAGCCTGCTGCTGCATGGGTGTATAAAATAACGACAAGTGTTTAACTTTGCCTAGGATATGGCAAAGTACCAGGATATCATCTCCCAAGCTGTCAGCCTTGCAAGAGGGGAAAGTCTGCAAGCCTCCACCGACGTTCACACTGAGAAACCTCAGGAGGGTGTACATCAGTACCCAAGGCAGCATGGCTGCTTGCACAAGCTTGCACTCTTCCAAGAGCGGATTTGTGTTTGTCAGGAGAGGCTCCTAGGCTGTGCGCTGGGAGCACTCAAGATACTCAAAGCGACAAGGAGCCCATTATGTACTAGCTTCCTCTATCTATTGCTCAGCTTTGCACAACATCATCTGTAATTCACCTAGAGAAAGAATGAGGCCACGTGGACCAGGAAGGCCCAAAGGATGAAGAGAGACTGGTCCTTGCTGTGGTTTCAGCTCACTGTGTTTCTTCCCTGATCCTGGTCCTTATTTGCTCAGCACCAAAGGCAGTTGTGATAACTAAAATTTAGGTCCCAGGCTACTTTAATTTTTACAGCTTACTCTGGTCACTTGAAAACCCCCTCTACTATCAAGAATAAAATACGGGAATTAAGAGATGACTCAAGTCGTTAAGTGCACCAGTTGCTCTTCCAAAGACACAGTTCAATTCCAAGCACCCACATGGTTGCTCACAACTGTCTGTAACTCCATTCCAGGGGAATTGATGCTCTCTTCTTGCCTCTTGGGCACCATGCATACATACAGGTGGTTCACAACCAGCTGTAACTCCAGCTCCAAGTCCAGTGCTCTACTCTGACCTCCAAGGGCATCCACACACACACACACACAGATACATACACACAAATAATAAACCTTAGAAAAAAGGATAGCAGTGACTGTTGGTGACAGTTTACAATGGATGAACATGCTTGTAACTTACCTTCCTCTCCCTCTACACACAGACAATATTATTTCATAGGCTATTCTCTTAGATGCTGAATTCCTAATTGTATACCAATGCCTGCACAAGATGGCATAATGAAAATATATTTTCTAATTTACCATGGACCTTATCTTTGGAGACCTCATCAGGACAGGTCACTGTCATTACTGGGGAAGGAACCCCCAGAAGGTTGCTGGGGAGTCAGTGTTCTACAGCAGTGAACTGCCAAGACTTGCTAGTTTAGAGTCCAGGGTCCTAGGCAGGAAACAGTCACTTGGGGGGTTACAAATCCATTTCTGTACCAAGGGGCAGGGGTGAGCTGTCTGATTAAAGGCAAAAATAGCAAGAATTACCTGTTTTTCTCCTTGTGTTTGTGCCTGGATCCACGACCATCTGCACGTACACACCCCTTTAATAACACAGTATTGCTTAACCTTTTTGTCCTAGGGGCAAGAAACTTCACAAGGGAAATATTACCCTTCCCCCACATCTATCACCTGCTGTGGAGCACCAGGCCCTGGCTGGGGACTCTTCTGCCACTATGACATTAAACAGAACAGTGTGGAAATTCCTGGATCTTTAGGCTCTGAAGATCGACCTATGTTCCCTGACAAGACACAAGCTGATATGTTAATCTAAGTTATCACATCCCGATATTAACCAGAAAGACAGTTCACAGAAGGACTACCTCTGGGTCTAAGGTGTTTGTCTCCCATTACAAAATGGTAACATTTCACAAACCTGATGTTGGTAAACATAGATTTGGATTTTGCTTTGAACGTCTTAGGTTCCCTTTCAGTGCTGAGCTGTCCATCCTGAATACGTAATCCAAAATAATATAACAAATGGTTACAGAGCTCGTGCTAACTCCTAGTTCACAAACAGGTATCCTACATCATGCTCAGCAATTCCAACTTGAGCATCATCTGTTTCACACTCCCATGCATATCAAGTACGTATTTCAATGCCTTCAAGGGTTAGTCCATAAACCTTCATTGAAATAACTCCATGAAAATAAGTATGCTTAATACACATGAGCCTTCTGCTTAAAGCCAGACTGCTAAGGAAACCCAGTTACTTTCTCCTCTCCAAGTCATACACGCAAAACTCTCTGCTATTTAGGAAACTGCAAGATAGAGTAGCTTCCATGGTGTCACAGCGAGGACTCTGGACTATAAAAGATGCAGAGTGGAGACTTGAAGCCCAGAAAACTGAATCTGTAATGATCATTATACCCAAGTCTTTTTAAATAACAATCAGCAGTGATCATACTGTGCTGCCTCACAGAGCGAAGACAAACTTCCTGGTTACATGAAGCCAGGATTACAAGATGTACCACATTTTATCAGCAAGTGCAGAGGGGGAGCAAGGATGGAATTCAAATGCACAAATGAAAAAGAACTCATGTCTTATAGAAAAGGAGAAAATGGGGCCGGGGAGGACGGCTCAGTGGATAAGAATGTTTGCTGCTGAGAACCACACCAGGCAGCTAACAGCCATCTGAAACTCCAGCCCCAAGAAACACAATGTCTCCCCACCCCACTTCCCTGTCACACACACACACACACAACACCACACACACCACGCACACACACACAAATTAATAAAAATAATTTTTAAGTTTTAAAAATGGAGAAAAGTAGGCATCTATACAGTCAACTAAACAGGGACTGCAGATATCCAGGTGGAAATCTAGTTGTCTGTACTAACATATGCATTTGGTTTTTTATTCCCACCAATAACACAATATTAACTACAGTACAGCATTACACTGCACTGGCTATTAGAAATGACCCTGAGTGGACAAAAGTACAAGAGGGTGTACTACCTTTTAACGGAAGACTTGAGAACATGTGCAGTTTAGTATCCAGGGGGTTTCCCAGAACTAACTACACAGGTAATGGTCAATGGTTAGTTAGTGTGCGAAAGCCTAATATCCTGAGAAGGAAGACTAGGCAAATGCTACTCTTTTCAAGGATGACATGCTGGGTCACCACGTCTTATCTGAAAGGAGCAAGCCTGTCTGTTCAGACTCCCAACTCTCCACCCTCATGAAGAAGAAGCTGAGACCCAGAAAGACTCGGGTTTGTCCACGGGCCCTAAGGATATCAAGATCAGTGCGGTCAGTTGTAAACCTACTGTCTTAGGGGAGCTGTGCTGGGCCTGGGGATAAACAGACCAAAGACCTGGATCTGGGTAGCTCTAGTGGCCTACATCTCAATGCTACCACACCCGTCCATGACTCAGGGGAACTTCCCAAGGCCCTTGGATTAACTTGTAACTTTTCCCAAACTTAATAACAAAGTCTTGCATCAAACAGTTAAGAAAATATGTTTTCTGCTTTGTCGCTGTGGCTGGCATAACATTTAATTTTCAGGGACCCTGCTTGCTTGTAAATGAGCATACAAACAAGCCGTGCAACACTGCAAACCTGGGGCTGGCTTCCTGAACTGTCTTCTGGGCACAGCATGTATCACAAACACACTAGTGGACCAGCAAAACACACAACCCGGCTTTCGGAAAAGGTGACGGCTAATGCTTGACAGTTCACCAGGGACCACAGTGGGTACTAGATATTCTTTCAGGAGGAATGAGCTAAGAACCAAACACATCATTCATCTGTCTCAAGAGTCAACTGTGTAGCTACAGAGAACTGTTATCTTGAGGACCTGAATCAAGCTTACTTTATAATAAACTTGTTAGTCAAGCACAGATAGCCCAGATACAGTGGGGATAGGATTAGCATAAGTTTAAAGTTAGGTTGGGCGACAAAGAGACTGTCTCAACCAAAACGACTTTGTTAACGTCTACCTAAAACAGTATGTCATGTTGTAAACATGTGGCCTGTCAAAAGTGTCTAAAACAGTGGGGGCTGAGCTGAAAGAGCACCCCGTCATTCTGAAGCTAATAAACAACAGAGAGATTGACAGGAAACTCACATCAGATAAAATTCACTATTAGTTTTAGGAAGACATGCAGCAGCAGACACATGTCACATAACTGTGAAGGCTAGCCCTACCAGAATTCACATGCTATCCAAACGTTAAACATGTTATTGGGAATGGTCCCCAGCTGAGGATTTCAGGTTTTGAATGAGTGGTTAGCACTGTAGGTCCATACGGCCCAGCACCACGATTCCATGAGAAAAACGCAACAAACCAATGTCAAAAAGGGTTGCCCCGGACCTAGGAAGTGTCTGTGGAAGTTGGTCACAGAAAGGAAGGCAGATGACCTGATTCCTACATGGTGCCCCTGAATGGTACCCCAGAAAATTCTTGGGCAGATCCTGATGTCTGTGTTGACATCCTTCTTATCTGTTAAGAAGATAATGGCACCCACAATAAACCACCTGCTGTCCCTAAAGGCTTCAAAAGTTGAAGAAAAGTAATAGTACACAAAGAAACAAAGACTCGAAACATCCATGGCTCAGGAAAGGCTCTGTCTACATGGCTCCATGCAAGGAATCATGTTCAAATGTAGGACCCACACCACCTCATAGCTAAGGGAAAGTGTAAAAGCATTTCAAATAATTCTAAACTTCCTTGGAAGACTTCCTTTTACTGGAATGACAGAAAGCATCACAGAATTGAGTATTCCAGGAGCTCACACTACTCTAAACTTCGCTTTGAGAAATGAAAAGCACCTGAGTCACCGAGATAATTGGTAAAATAATATGTGACACGTGAGGAGCCGCTCCTTCGGGCTGGCAGAACAGGAATGAATTTTTCATTCGCATGAAGCTGCACCTATTACAGGGGTGGCTTCCAAGAGAATGAGAAAGCTCATGGCAGTCTGAGGGGGGCACAGGGTTACACACACTGTCCTGCTCCCCCGATGCTAAAGAGCACACAGTTGCCCAGAGCCACACCTTCCAACACCTCACAGACAGACAGGTCTATCTAACCAGATAAACAACAAAACTGAAGGCAATGGGCCAGGGGAGGGGCCCCACCACAGAGCAGAAACAATGCCGGGAAATGCAGTGATCAATGAAGATGAGGCAGATTATGTGAAAGCTGCAGGTGACATCCAAAGGGCTCAACACGCCTCCTGCCATGGCTTCTGCTGTACACAGAATGTGAAACAGTAAGTACAGTTGCTGCAGGAAATTCTCACAGTTCTTCAGAAAGTTACCCACTGTGTACCCACTTCTGCAAGGGCAGTAAAGTGTTCTTTAGCAATGTTCTCTGAACCCAATCTTCTCAGCACTATACCCAAAGAGGTTGGAAAGAGAGGAAGTGCAAGCATCCTAACATCCGGGTTGCATTATTGGTAGAAGCCAGAGAGTAGAGCTGCACCAACAGCCCTTCAATACATTAAGGGCAAACAAAATGGCCGCACACATAAACAGGAACATTGGTGTCAGAAAAAAGCATGAGATTCTGATCCATATCGCACATGGCTCAGCCTTAAAGACACTGTGTTGACTGAAACAAACTGTCGCAGACAAATGTTTGGGTTCCATCGGTACAAGTTATCTAGAGCAGTCAAGTGTGATCACAGAGAGCAGAAAACAGGATGGTCGTCATGAGGGTCTGGAGGGAACTGGGAGTCTGTGTTAGGATAGTGAAAACGCTTTGGAAATACAGGCATGATAGATGTACCGGGTTCTACTGGTTCCCACACCTAAAAACAGTTAAAATGATCCACGTCGTGGGTGGTGAGACGGTTCCATTGGTAAAATGGATCACGTGCAAGGCACCACAACCTGATCCGAAGAACTCATGTAAAAGCCAGGAAGGTTCCTGGAGCCAACTTGTTCCTTCCAGATTCAGTGAGAGACCCTATCTCAAAAGACAAGGTGGAGAGAACCCATCTCTACATGTCAGTACAGAGCACACACATAAAACAATAAACACACGCATATACCAAATTAAAAAATAAAAGTTAAACTGCATGTTCCGTCTACGTTACCACAGTAAGGTAAAAACAAGTTTCCTAAGACTAAGGCAAGACCTTCCCATCAGTGCGGCAGAACTGTCCCATCTTCCCTGCCATCACTGCCCTTCCCATAATCATCTGTACGTTTCTTCTTCAAGATGGCCACTGAATTTATTCCTGGCAAGAGTAGGCATAGGTCAACCTGGAAAGCAGACTTTGAGTAGCCTTGGGCTTCAGCGCGCGGCTTCCACTTCCGAGAGAAACAAGTCACCCTTGAGGAGCTTCCCTCAGAAAGGGTTAACCATCAGCACAGGAGGCCAGCATGGAAAGAAAACAACTAGTGGGTTACAGTTAAGAGACCAGCCTTCTTTCATACAGGTATCAATGACTTCCTACCAACAAGGCAGAGAGGTAAGGGACCACACATACCCTGGGCTGACAGTGAGCTCTTCTTGGCTCTCCCCCTAATACAAGTCACGTTTTCCTCCTGTTTCTTTAGACTAATGACTACATTTTTCTTGTGATTTTTTTTTTCTGAATAACTGTGTTAAGTAATTGCAACAACTTCTTTGGAAGTAACACTTCTGAAGCATGTGTGGAATGGAGAAGAAAAAACAACTCCCTGGAAGAAAAATTGAGTTCAAAATGTGACCAGGGGTGGACATGGTGATGCATGCCTTTAATTCTGGCACTCAAGAGACAGAGGCAGGTGGATCTCTCTGAGTTTGAGATCAGCCTGGTCTAATAAGTTCTGGGCAACCATAAATTCTGTCTCAAAAAATAGAAAATGATATAAAACAACAAGATGTATAAAAAATGTGATGAAACCAACTGTCCAATAACATTGGGGAAAACTTTGTTATTCAACAAAAAGGAGGATCAGAAAGCACGTGATTTGTTGACAAGGTTTTCTATTGCATCCTGGCTAGACATGCATACCCTTGTTTATAACTAAAACACAAACCTACAGAAAGAAACTGATGAGGCCATAGACTCAGGCATTCCTACCACTTATGCTAAATAGGATGGGGTCTGGGGGGTAAATAAATATGAGCTATCCCATTTGTTTTGAGACAGGGTCTTACTTAGGCCAAGCTGGTCTAGAACTTCTGCCCACAATGAGTGCTTGCATTTTATGTACCTGGATGATGTGTTGAGGATGGAACCCAGGATTTCCTGCATGCTAAACAAGCATTCTATTAATTGGGCTATATCTCTATAAAAAGAAGTCATCTGTCTAAAGAAAATATGGGGATTGAGGCCACACATTCAAAACCATAACAGTGAAAAGCAATCTCATAAACTGTTATAGAAAAATCTCATTTTAGAGGCAGGGAGATGGCTTACTGGGGTAAAGTGCTTGCTATGCTTGCTATGCAAGAGGTCCCAAGTTCGATCCCCAGCACCCATGAAAAAAAGCAGGGCATGGCCTTGTGTTGACTGTAATCTCAGCATCAGGGGCCAGAGACAGATAGATGCCAGGTGTTAAGTGCTAAGATCCAGGTTGAATGACCGCATCCCCAAATCAGGTGGAAAGTGATAGAGGAACAATTGAGGTCAACCTCTGGCCTCTAGGTGTACATGCAGGGCATGCTCACCACCTCCAACCCCACTTATATCACACACACACACACACACACACACACACACACACACAGTATCATTTTAGACAGTTAAAATACGTATGAATTAAAGAGGAGGAGAGGAGATAGCTAATGACAGTTAAGGCACTGGTGGCTCCCCTAGGAGCCTGGTTCAATTCTCAGCCCCAATATGGCAGCTTACAACATTCTGCAACTCCAGTTCCAGGGAATCTACAGCCCTCTTCTGGCTCTCATGGCCACTGCGCACACGCGGTGCACAGACACACAGGCAGATAAAACACCCATATACAAAAAAAATAAGAAAAGGACGTTAAGTCATCTAAACCAACTGAGCAATAAGTTAACAAATAAGATGAAGACAACAAAAAGCAACATCTGCATAAACCCCTTCCACCTCACAAAGCCCTGGCTTCATCTTCCACGCTCACCACCCCGAGTTTAGGGTCAAAACTCGAACAACCTTGCATTCTGTTCCACAGTGACAGTTGTTCATTTCTAAGTCCTATTTATAATTGAATTCCCTCGATGGTTCTAAAAACAAGGGAAGAAATAGTTTCAAACAAAAATCATTATTTATACAGCTGGAGTTTCCATTTTTGTTAGAAAAATTAGAAGGAAAAAATGTTTGGTCAGAATTTTAGATAAGTTTTGAGTGTTTCACAAAACCTCATACTATCAACCTCTGAGTCCCTTTTATAACCCCAACATTAACAAGGGAGCCTCTCAAATCAACTAAATTCATACATTTTTTGTTGGGGGGAGACTCTTCAACAAGAACATCTTGATTAAAATGGCAGTCTAATATCACATTAGTTTTTGCTTGTAAACAATTAACTTGCCTGTGTGAGTAACAACAGCCAATCAGGCCAGTGCTCAAAAAAAAAAAAAAAAAAAAAAAAACCAGAGCACAAGAGACAGCTGGAAAGTATGTGGTCTGTTGATTCACTAAACCCACTCTGGTATCTATGCTACCCAGACTGGTAATATTCACAGAAAACTAGAGTGTAATTATCAATTTTTACTCTGCAGCCAAAACCCACACCTACGAGTTGATTTCAGATGGTGAAAAACCGCATATATGCCAGGAGCGATGCACACCTTTAATCCCAGCACTTGGGGAGGTAGAGATAGACTGATCACTAGTTCAGAATCAGCCTGGCCTACAGAGTGAGTTATAGTATCTACAAAAAGTTCCAGAACACCAAGGGCTACAGACAGACAGTGTTTCAGACCTAACCAAAGGAAGGAAAACAAAACTAAAAAAAAAAAAAAGTTTGCCAAAGGAATGATGAATTACCTGGAAGGGACAGTTAATGTTTACTCACTAGAGACAAAGGCTGCAAGAGAAATACCCTAACTTAGAACATGTAGACTTCCATGGAGAAAAAGGTCCTGGGTAAAAATACAAAGAGAAGAGGGCCCAGTAAGGTCTGCCTGTAACCTAAGTGCGTGCACCCTGGAGGCGAAAGGGAGAGTTCAGGGCTGGCCACCATGCACGGGGGCGTTTAGAGGTAATCAGCAACCCATCACCAACAAGAAGCAGAAATACAAAACAACGGTGAGGGAGGATTATGTAAATTTGATTATCCAAAAATTGAAGAAAAGCGACCACGGGAGGGATACCTCAGTGCCCGCTTGCCATTGCTTCAAATTTTACAAAGTCCCTCACCACCGCACATGAAAAAGTTCACCCGTGTGAGGATCCCCATTTCATAGATCAAGAAAACAGAGCCCACAGATCTGCTCAGGCAAAGCTAATGTCAAGGATGAAACTTGAACTCAGGTCTTGGGATCCAAGCTTGGTGCCCTTTTGCATCACGCTGCACTAGAAGCTAAAGTTAACTTAAAGCAAATAAAAACTATCATGTTACCCAGGCAAATCTGTGGCATTCACTATCATGAAGAGTCAATATCTCAAGTATGTTAAGATCAAGCATCCCTCAGTTTGAGAAGTTCTCTTTTTCTCTGAGGATGTTGGAAGAGACCAAGGAAGGCTATAATAAAGCAGCACTTATTACTAATATTAGCAGTATATATCCAGCAGAGCTCATTCTTACCTCCCATGTCATCCCAATTATTGTCTGTCCAGCAAGTCAATGCTTATCGTTATCCTTTCCCTTGTAAAAGAACAAACTGGCTTTGTTTTATTCTTCTATTCCTTCCTTTTCATTGTTGTTGTTGTCCAGGGTTTGGTTGGTTTGTTATAAGATGGCGTTTCTTGTGCTCAATCAGCATTGTGGCCCACACCTTTATTCCCTCACACTTGGGAGGCAGAGGCAGGCCGATCTCTCAGTCTGAGCCAGCCAGAGTGACACAGAGAAAAACCCTATGGGAGGGGTCGGGGTGTTTGTGTGGTCCCTCTGCTTCCCTTACTCTGCCTTTTATTATTCTCAAGGGACTTCATCTCACCATCAAACTAAAAGATGCTCAAATGATAATGCTCAAGCCTCTCACAGCAAGAAGTCTGGGTTGGCTGCTGTTCACCCCCCCCCCTTTAATGTTTTTGGGCTTGTGGATATTGTTACCAATCTGGGCATGTTGTAACTATCCTAGGCCTCAAGCTCCTCCTCTGTAAAATGGATACATCATTTAAGACTTCAAAGAGCAGCTGTTGGGAAGAACAAATAAACCCAGAGGGACCTTGCTCAGTTCAAGGCCACACCTATCTGCAACTGGTGCCAGGGGTTCTGGCTCTGGCACCATGCTCCTGTGCCTTCTCTGATGCCAGGGCCTGCAGCAGGTCCCCATCCAGGTTTCCCACTGTTCCATCTGTCAAGCTTTCTATGATTGTGTATGAGATTCCCTGTAAGTCCCAGGGGGTCCCCAGTGCTCGCTCACACCAAGGATTATACAGCCATCATAAAGGCAATCAGCAGTGAATGGGATGTCCTGGCAGGGAAGCCTCAGAAACCTAAAACCCTCTGGTTCTAAACACCACAAAACTGATACCTTGTTGCCAACCCTAAGGTGCCGTGGAAGAAATTTGTGGGTTTCTTTACATTTTTACAATGAACAAGGAAGAGACTTCCAGTAATAAGGAAGACTCCATGGAGACGTGGAGACACAAGACTGAGGTGGCACAGGGGAAATTAAGGACTATACGTCTTCCTTCTGGCACCATGACACCATGGTTTCTAATTAAGCCACAAATCATAGTGTCTTCAAGTACAGAGATTCTTAGATCTCAGAGATCAATCCTCCCCCTAATTACATGCATCACAAACTGTTAAGTAACCAGTCCACAGTGTCTTGGCTCCTTGTGTTAGTTCACCAGAATTTAAGCCGTGATTCCCATGTGGGCGCTCTGTTTGAGAAGACAACATTGACTTGCTCATGGTTGTTTTCCTTTAATAAATTCTTGCCACAAGTGGACCGAGGCTGTTTTTAATTAAGGTCTTAACCAAAAGATCAACTGGAAAGCTCTGTCCCTCCCACGAGGGAGGACAAGCTTGTTTTGACCAGCTGTCCTAGATCCTTCTGCTCCTTCATCAAAGCCTGGATATCCTGTGGCAGTCCTGATAAACTGAGCAGCTACCATCATGACCCACTCTGAAACTGACAGATGCAGGAACGGCTTCAAAAGGAGGGCCCACAGCACTGAGGAGGGAGCTCTTCCTAGAGGGAGCTTCAAGAACACATTTTAAAATGAGGTGGCAGGGCTTCTCGTTCTACAGAGATCTACCCCAGATTTGGGTCTCAAAGTAGCCCAGGCTGGCCTTGAAATTCCCATCCAACTTCATCCTAAGGCAAGCACCATGGGAGCCTGTTTACATGGTATTGGGGTTGGACTCAGAGCTTCCTTCCTGCTAGGCAATCACTGTACCAGCTGAGTTCCATTCCAGCCTGCTCCCTTCTGGACACCTAGCAAAGGCTAGGACAGGCTTCTAGGCCTACTACTGTTTTTGCACACTGAAAAATAAAACATGCCAAGGAAATGTCCTGTATGGAAATACAGTTATTCAAAGCACCAAAAAGGTATGTGTGATATAGTAACATGCCTGTTAGATTCGAAGATCCAGGAGGTCCAAAGAACTCCTGTAGCTTTAAAATCTCAAAACCATGATAAGTATACACACTATGATTACTGCAAGTCTAAGGCCACCCTGGAGTTCACATCGTGAGTTCCAGGCCAGCTAGGCTGGGATCCGAGACCTTATCTCAACCAATAAAACAATAGGTAGTCTCTAGAATTCTGTCCAATGATGATCTGTTTAAAAATCTAGCTTTTGGAATTCTTCATGAGTTTCTGAAGGTCTGGTTCCATTTTATTTAAGTTTTGTTTTCTTTTCCTTGATGTTAAAATTAAAATTTAACAAGGAATAGCTCCAATGTCATGTCAGTAACCAACAAAGAAGATACTTCATGTTGTTGTTCCTCTTGACTCTACATTATGTCCTGACTCCTTTTGTGTCAACTTGACACAAGCTAGAATCATCAGAAAGGTCAGTTGAGAAAATGCCCCCATAAGGCATTTCCTTAATTAGTGATCGATGGGGAGGGTCCCGCCGTGGTGGGTAGTGACTTTTCTGAGCTGGTGGTCCTGGGATCTATAAGACAGGCTGAGCAAGTTATAATGAGCAAGCACCTTTCCACGGCTTCTGTATCATTTCCTGTCTCCAGGACCCTCCTGTTTGAGTGCCTATCCTGGCTTCCTTTGATGACAGACTATGACGTAGAAGTAGAAGCTTTTGCTTTGGCCATGGTGTCTCTTCGCAGCAATGGTAACTCTAACTAAGCCAGCATATTATCGTTCTGTTTCCAAAAGTCAATTTAAGTTTGTATTTGTTTATTTCTATGTGTTACGGGTGCCTTGCCTGCGTAGATGCCTTCATTCATTTATCACGTAATAATGGAGCATTATATAGGTGTCAGTTAAGATACTGACTTCAGATGGTGAATGACAGGACAAGGAGTGAGGCAGAGTGGACGGCAACAAAATGTGAACACAAGCTCTTCTGGGGCTCCACTTGTGATGACAGGACACTCCACTGTGAGGCCAGGCTGCTCCAGGTAGAGGAAGCAGGGGACACGATGGCCTAGGGCAGGGCATGGTACAAGTTGGCAGCACCTGCAAGACTTCCTTGAACAATTCTGTACCATAGACGCTTTCTCAAAGAGAGCTCCATGCTCCAAACACACCTGCTTAACATCCCCTCACAGAAGCCCCTGGTCTCTTTGCGGATGGAAAGGGAGCCTGCTCATTGCTCCTGCCACATTCTGTTCACATCACTCACCCTTCGCGCTGCAGGCCACACTCAGATCTATGTGAGGGTTCCTGGGCCAAAGTTGTTCTAGAAAGCATCAAATTCAACCACAGCCACCACGTAACCCCAACTGTTGATTCATACGATCAACCCCATAGAAGCAGGGTTCTCTCAACAGTTCACTGTGTTCTGGTGCAGGTGTTACACTTCTCCAGTCTGACAGCAGCTCTTCTTCCGAGCCTTCCCATGCCAATAGACTAAGAGGAGATGGCTGCCATCTTTCTTCCTGTTCAGACTCATTGGAAGACTTCTACGGCAAGTCAATTTTAGATAAAGTAGAGTTTCGTGAAACCTCCAATCTCAAAGCCAAATAATTCCATTGAAAGACACATATTCTAGCCCAAATTGTTCTTTATAGGTGTTATGAACAGTGTCCTCCCCACAAATCCATGTGCTGAAGCCCTAACCCCTGGACCTCAAAATATTACAGCATTGGCAGACAGCATCTTCAAAGAGATGAAGTTATAAAACAAGGTCCGGGTCAGGTGGTGACACTATGCCACTGGTCTGTATGGAAAAGTAAGGGTACAGTAAGGATAACGTGCACAGCACAGCGACACTCTGGGGACACCAACCTGGTGACACCATGACCTTGGGTTCTGGGTCTCCAGAGTACACTTCTATCGTTTAACTGGAACTGACCCCAGAAAGTACAAGGGTGTAGGGACAGGGAGCAGTGGCCTAAGTCTGCTAGGGCTCCCTAGGAAGCACTCAAAATGGAACCCCAAGTCCCACTGATTCATCCAGTGGCATCCATTCCCCCAGGGTGAGAGGCTGTTTCTGAGGCATCAACTGTCCTGACTTACAAGGTGCTGTGGGTGGCAGGGGTGCTAGGAAGCCACTGGTGAGAGCACCAGACAGTGAGTACCATGTGCACCTAATGTTAGAGCCATCATCACCATCCCAGTTTGCACAGAGCTGGCTGAGAAATGGAGGGAGCCCAGGGACACGCTGTGGAATCAGAGCGTTCGCTCAGCAGACCACACACAGTACAAGGCTAAAAACACCTTTAAAGTCATAGAAGCTAGCAAGCATCTACAAGGGACATTATGTTGTGTGTGATGTATGCATATGTGTGCACATGGAGGCCATAGATCAACATTAATTGTCTTCCTCAGTTGCTTTCCAACTTTACACCACACACACACACTCACTCTGTGTACTATGATGTGCATGTGGTGGACACCTCCTAAGAGTTGGTTTTCTCCTTCCACTATGTACATTCCAGGAACCAAACTCAGGGGTTCAGTCTTGGAGAAAGTATATTTATTTACATGCTGAATCAACTTGATAGCCCTCCCCGTCCTCCTTTCAAATGTGTATGGGTTGTTTTGCCTGCCTGTATGTCTGTGCACCAATGTGCATACCCGATGCCCAAAGAGGCCAGAAGGTGTCAGATCCCCTAGAACTGTCAACAGTCATATGGATGCTGGGAATCAAACTCAAGTCCTCTCTTTGGAAGATCAGCCAGTGCCTTTAACCACTGAGCCGTCTCTCCAGCCCCTCTACCTTATATTTCAGACAGAGCTCAATGAGCCTGAGAGTTACAGACATGTGGGTTTTGAGGATCTGAATTCAGATATATAAAATATATATATATATATATATATATATATATATATACACACACATACACACACACATATATATGCACACACACACACACACACACACACACCAGTGCTTTACCCAGAGCCATCTCCCCAGTCCCTGCCCTATCAATGGACTTGTCTTGAAGTCACAAAGATGTAAAGATGCTGCTGGCAGTCTATGACAGCTGCTTTCCTCCCACAAGGTGGGTCTGGGTGTCCTTACACTGATGAGTCTTGAAGAACATTGTCTCTGCATTCTCATTTGTGAATGGTCTTTTTGGAGGTGTGTGTGTATTTTCCCAAGTGAATCACTAGTGACCGACCACCTTTTCTATTTGTTAACTGATCCTCAACACTGAAAGAAAATCTACTCTTCAGGAGTGACACGAGGGGTTCTAAGCAATTTCTGACATCACCCAGGCAAAGGACTCTCTCTGCCCTGCCCAGCTTTGCTTCTGGAATGGGGTTTCTGGTGGTTTTGGATGTCACAAAGGACATTCCTAACCCCTGTGATGAGTAGCTATTCCCTCCATGTATGAAATGTTCCCTTATGAACGAGGAGAGGGGCTCATGACATATTAGAAGCTTGCATGACTCAGAAGGGTCCCTCTCTGAGAATGTGGAGGCTTTGAACTGATGGAAAAGGTGAGAGTCTTTGGTGGAGCTGCCTGCAAAGCTACACAGAGAAATCCAGGGATGAAGCTACAGAGTCCTCAGTCAGGCAGGGGTGGGCTCTGCAGTGCCTCAGCTGCCCCAGTCTCCCAAGTTCCTCAAAGTCACCTTTCACTTAGACTCCTTTAAATCAACTTAAATTGGCTCGCCAAACCAGGTTTGGATGGTATTGCATCTTTGGTTTGATGTCTTTGCTTGCCTGAAGGAGGTAGACATTTGTTGATGTCTCCCCAGGGAGACACACACACACACACACACACACACACACACACATCCATCCATCAGTTTATTTGAGCTACATTGTGAGACAAATGACTGTAACTATGGAACACATTTTGTAAATCACTTTCAGAAATTATTTCCTTCCTTATGGCAAGTAATTACTCGAGATGTATTATTTAACACTTTGTAAAGTACAATATCTGAGGTAAAGTTAAGCCTGGAGATGGTGGCATGCACCTGTAATCCCAGCACTGGTGATGTGGAAACGGGAGCCTGCTGGGACTTGCTGGCCAGTAAGCCTACCTGAGTTGGTGAATTTCAGGTTTGGGGAGAGGACCTGCCTCAAAGACAGAGAAACTGAGGAGAGACCAAACTTCAAGCACTAGCCACGACATGCAACTGCAAGCACAAAGAGTACAACAATACAAATATCAGTCCACGGCCCATCCTCCATCCCCACCCTGCAATCTGTGTAACTGTCTTCTAATTGACTCACAGGCTCCCTTCCCCATCTCCTCATACAAGCACAGTGCTTTCTGGTCTCACACTTTCTGTTTGCGTCTCCTACCCACAAATCTAATGTCCTTTGCATCGGATCTGAGCCCCAACGGACATTGTGGCCACAACTCTGGCAGTCTGACATATGACAGCAAAGTCCGTGTTCTTCTTCCCTCTCTGCCATTTTACAGACAGGTCGGTTTTTACGGGAGGCTGCAGGAATCTCAGCACGCTGTTTCATGGATGTTGAGAGCCCTCACCTTTTTACTAGAAGGAAGCACTTTACAGCTTCTCTTTGGTGAATCTGAGTTGCCACAGCTACTATTTTTGTGCTCGAGGCCGTTATTAAGTCATTTAGGTTTCTTGAACCCAAATACTGTGAGAGCAATCAGTCTGCTAAGTGGACGCCTCAGTAACTAATAGGTGGGTAGCTCATACAGCGACTACTCACTGGATAAAGGGATGAACTACAGCCAGAAGCAGTACTTTCTCACGCTTCTCATTAACAGTGTACAATTTAACTTATGAAGAGTGGTTATTTCTATATCTCATTTAATACTTTTGGTTGAACAAGGGCTGCTAAAAATTCAGAAAGTCAAACTGGGGCCACAAGAGAACTACTGTATTGACATTTGAGGTTAGTTCACTCTTTATTGTATGGGGAATTGCCTTGCCTATGTTAGATTGTTTAAATATATATTCCTCAACTGCACGGGTCAGATGGCAGTAGTGCCCGCCACACACCAGTAATGACAATCAAAAATGTCTGCAGACATTCTCAATTCACCTGAGGGGGCAAAACCATCCCCAGTTGAGAACCAAGTGTCTAGGAGGACCGTTTCTACCTCGTGTCTGCTTTAGCAAGTCACATGTTCACTGATGTGGCAACTCCCAACTATCCTTAACGCTAGTTCCAGGAAGTCTGACATCCTCTTCTCACCTCTGTACATGCATGCACACACATACGCACACATGCAGGCAAAACACTCGTGCATATGAAAATGAAACAAATTGGAAAAATCATTAAAAATTAAACTGATCATTGCAAGGTAACTTCCAATAACAGTCTGTGCACAAAACCCCATTTGACCAAAATCATCCTAAGTATATTCACAGTATAGTGAAACAGAGACTTATCTACCTTTTACATACAAAAAGTTGTGTCGGGAGACTGCTTCTGGCTTCACTCTCTTGCTTGCTCGCCACAGCAAGAACCAACTTTATGACTCCTTCTTTTAAAAATAAGAAAGCATGTGTGGTCATCACGTGTGCGGATGCACTTGTGCATGTGGCCTGCACACACCTGAAAAGGCTAGAGGACCACGTGGGGTACCACAGTTCCCACTTCCTTAGAGACAGGGTCTGTTGGGCCCAGAGCTCACTATGTACTTAAACCCAGCAAGTCCCTGAGTCCTCATCTCTGTTTACACAGAGCTGGGATTACGAGTAAGCACCACCCTGCTTGGCTTTCTTTTCATGTAAGTTCGAATGCTCACCCTTGAGGCCAGTACTTGACTGACTGCGCCAACCTTTGGCCCTTTGCTGATCCACTCACACCTTTTATTTCCTAGTCCACCTTTCACTCTAGGAGGTGAAACTAACTATCCCACATCACAGATGTGTCCAGTTCCCACAGCACACGAGATCTTAAACCCAGGCAATGTTCAAGTCCAAAGTTAACCTTCTCTTTGGGATTGGGTGAGTCTCCTTCTGACTGGCACTCTTCATCTGCAACTTCAAGATAAGACTTTAGACCTTCACAACATCATTAAGAATGAAGACAGCATTCATTGAGCTCTTGAAGGCGTGTTCTAGAACTCAGAAGCAGAAGGAAGCCTTAAACAGCAAAACTCCCTGTGGCTTTGTGGACAGTCCGAGTGGGAGGTAGCCTTAAATCTCTCTGAGCCCAAGTCTGACTACACAGCAAACCTCACTATTGCCTGTGACCCAGGAGACCTTTCTTCCTCAAGCGGCCTCCCAATGTCTTGGCTCATCATCCAAATAATGGCCACACAGTCTTGCAGGACAAACAGGGTCACACACGTCACCGACCTGTTGTACAGAGATAGCTTCATCTACCAAATTACTGTTTTGAACTGTTAGGAGAAATGACCAAATACACAGAACTCGGATAAGTCAGTCAGTATTGGTTAAGACATTCTTTGGGTTACAAAGCCTTACTGGGGGGTTGGAAGAAGGGGACTCCAGGAGAGTTTGGGATTCCTGTTACATAAGAGATGTCACCAGGTTGAAGTCAGTCCACGTGTTCAGGGAACGCAGGTGCAGTGGCAGCAAACACTGCTCCTTACCTCATCCCATTGCAACCACAAACGCCAACACTGTGTGGCTCATGGAGGACTGTCATTCTAAGTAAGCGCCAGGCACATCACTCCATGTTCTTCCCTCAGTTCAGAAGCTACTGGGAGCTGGCTTGAAAGCCAATCATCCAGACTCTCTGAAGAGAAAAATGTCTTGCCCATCATTTCATGAAGCCACATTTAGATTCTAGGTCTAATTTCAACAGATATCAGCACAACTTAGCTACAGTTACAGTGGACAGATCATTTGTCAAGAATGGAAAAAGCCAGGATGCCAGGGCAGTTGTGTTGGGGGAAGGGAGGATGGGAAAGAAGACACGTAAGTATTAGGAAAGCCCTTGGGAGGACAGAAGGCCCAACCAGGGGAGCCCAGGTCAGGACTCCAGGCACACAGGTCCCAGCCTTGAAAAGGCTGACCTGTCACCATAATGCCAACATGAGGCTAGATGGTGATCCAACAGATACTGCCATGGGGAGGCAGAGGATGGCATAGATAGATATCCCAGACTTCAGACATAAGAAGCATGCGTACAACAAAATACTCACACGTGTCCTCAGTCTAGATGGAAACCATCTAGGCTTTTGTAAAACTAGGAGCACAGTCATACAGCAAATGCAAGAAGGCTTTAATTAGGAGACTTTATTTTTCAGTACTGTGATTGGACCTAGGGTTCTGTCCCTAGGCACTCTATTTCTGAGCTAGCTCTAGCCCTAGCTCCAAGTACCTTCTATGGTATAACACAAAATCATATAATATGGATTGATAAATAAGCAAACAAAGCAAAACCATGTTCTATATGCTTCACGACACTGACTTAAGTGCCTACATTTAACTGTGGATAAAATGCACATTAAAGGACTTTGGATGTGGGGCTGGAGATGGCTCAGCCGGTAAAAGTACTAACTAGCTCTGCCACTGTAAGAAACCGAGTTCAAATGCCCAGGTGAAGCTGGACTTGAACACTGTGTTTGTCTATGATCCCAATGCCCTACGTACGGTGAGACTGAGATGGAGACAGGAGGACTGCCAGAAGCCTTTGTAAGAGACCTGTCTCAAACACCGTACAAGGTGAAGACCAAGACTCAAGATTGTCCGCTAGCTTACACACACACACACACACACACACACACACACACACACACACACACACTTTCTGAAAAAAGACAAGCAAACTTGAATAAACACCGCACACCCCACACGCACACCAACTAAATTGCAAAAAGCCCACTAAACGACTCAACATTTCCATTCTAGGGCATAACGTTTCAGCAGTTATTCTGCCAGATATCTTAAATTATAATTCAAATGGACTCATGGTTACAGGCCTCTGGGTCCATTCTACACACATAATCAATACATTACTACTAATAAATAGCATTACTTCAAAGCCTGATGGGAGCTCACTGGGCCTTGTTAGGGAGTCAGCCTCAAAGGTCCCCAAAGAAAATCACTTTCCTGATGTTCACCCAAGAGAGCTAGCAGAAAACACCGGAGAGACTAAGACTCAAGGGGCTACCCTACTTGGTGAGAAGGGAGGGTTCGGGCCCAAACTGAAGTCAGATAGCTGTGAATGCAGCCCAACACATAAACTTAGACCATTATGAGGGAATGAGAGTACTTTTCTAAAACAATTATTTGGGAATCTCACATCACGTGCCCAATCGTGCTCACCTCCCATCTTCCCACGCCTACCTCCCTCCCCACCTGTACCTCCCCTAAAAGTATAATTTGGGTGCTTATACATTCAATGGAGTATGGTCAAATTGCTAGTGGCCAGCCTCCAAGGGAGGATGAGTCTTTCCCTGCCTGTAGCTGGGCCAGAAAGTATCAGCTGAGGAGAGCTGTGGAAGACATCGCTGAGGACTGCAGAGCACCCCTCCCCACCCACTCGGGCATCCACATGGGCTACAGTGGTAACACAGGCCATAGACATCAGCATGGCCCTTAGCAGCTGCCCAGACCATGAGCCTCAACATGGTCTCAGGTGGTTATACACTCCACTCACATTGGCAAGGCTCCCTGAGGAAGCAAAGCCTGAGGACATCACCAAAGCTTCATGAATTGGAGGCTTCATCACGGTCTGGGGCAGCAGCATGGATAATGGACACCAACATGGCCTCTGATGGCATCGAGGATCATGGTGGTCCTTCAAACCACAAAGTGAACCTTTCTGCATCCCTGGCCTCCATCACTGCCTAGAGCCAGGGGATTCCCCAGCCGGACAGCAGATCCAGCAGGTCTAGGGGCTGAGACTGTGTCTGCATAAGCTCCAGACTGTTGTACACCGTCTCGCTGACCCTACTGGGCAATGACAGTATGTAGACCTTAGTCCTCTCTCCTGTCACCGCCATCACATCACCAGTTCCGCTTCTGTCCCTAGCACAAGCACCACTCCAATCTTTCCCATCTCTCCATCGCATATTTGTCCGCTGTAGTGGTGCTTGGGTGTCCTCCAGCACTTATTTTGAGGGTACTTTTAAAATAACCTAATTTCATAGTTCAAGTGTGGGCTATGTAGACGACAGGCTGCTTCGTCTATACACACACACATTCTCTCTCTCTCTCCTCTCTCTCTCTCTCTCTCTCTCTCTCTCTCTCCTCTCTCTGACACACACATGCACAGACGGCAGACAGACAGACACAGACATGAGTTGAGTTGCCCTGGTTTTTATCCTCTTCAGGGAAGCAGTACTTCTGGATTTCCACAGATCTGTCACTTCTCGGACAGCTAACCACATTACACTGTTTTTGAATAGGTAGACAACTCCCAGAGTTATGTAGATGTCTCCTCTGGCCAGAATGTCTAGGATGTTATTACCTTTATGGTGTGGTTATTCTTTAGTTCCCGTAGGGATTAGTTCACCAACCACCACCTTGCTGTGGTCCCAGATCTAAAGATCCTAAGTCCTTTAAGCAAAATGTCATCGTGTTGGTTTCTCTCATCCACAGGACCTCTGTGTGCACTTCGGTCACCCTCATTACCTCATACAATATGAATGCAGCTGTTACTCTACTGCAGAAGTTCTCATCCTTCCTAGTGCTATGACCCTTTAACACAGGTGACCAATCATAAAGTTATTTTCATTGCTACTTCATAACTTTAATTTTGTTACTGTAATAAATCATAATGTAAATATCTTTGTTTTCTGATGGCCTTAGAAGACCCCTGTGAGAGAGCCACTGGACCAAGTGGAGAACGGCTGCTCTACTGTATCGCTTAGAGAGTATATGTAGACAAGAAGAAAAGTCTGCATGTGTTTAGTGCAGATGCACTTACAAGTATATTGTATCCTTGCCTGAATTTACAGACAGAGAGGCTGTGGATATGGGAGTCTGTCTTTTAAACCACGGACCCACCACTGTAAGAGAGCTGGCGAGTGGAGGAAGTGTTAAACATCAGCATAAGAAGCGCCTGATATCTCATGTTAAGTAAAATAATCAAGGTCATAGGAGACTTAAGGGGAAAGAAAAGGTCTAAGTAGAGAGGGAGAGAAGATAATGATAACACATGTGCCCTGCTATCACAAGACATAAAAAAATACACATTTGTGTACACACACACACACACACACACACACACACACTAGCTATGTACATAAGATGACATTTGGTTAATGAGACCACTTAGAAATTCTGATGCCCTAAGACGGTAACAGAGCTGAAGAATTCTTATTTAGTGACATGGTGGCTGTCCTAATATGTCCACACAATGTCCTACTCTGTGATGCTAGTGACACCGATGTAAAATATAAGCCATGTTGCCAATCACACAACAGCAAAGAGGTGCACAATTGTGGATACACAAATATTTGATAATGAAAATAATCTATTACTTACTACTTCAATACAGACATATTATGCTTTTGTGTGTGTGTGTGTGTGCTCGCACACACATGCACACACATATCTTCATGTGTGAAGATTAATATGATCAGGTACAGAGATCAACTCAGGATCTCTCCACCTTGTTTTCTTAGACAAGGTCTTTCACTGGTACCAGGGACTCAAGTGATTATGCCAAGCTGGCAGGCCAATGGGCCCAAGCGATCCTCCTGTCTCAACTTCCCCAGAGCTGGGATTTCAAGTGTGTGATACCATACTTAATTTTGCTGAGTGAGTTATTCCCCTGTCCTATAATTTTGCCTCTAATCAATAAGTGTAGCCCTACTTACATGGTGACCAAGTCTCTTGACTCCACAAAAAGGCTGTAGCTAGTGGTTGTCTTATGTGCTCCAAGTTTGTTAAGGACACTCAGTAATGTTCAACAATGGCAGCATCACCCGACGCCGCGTTTCACAATACACAATAGCAGTGATGGCAGTGGGCGGGAGGGCAGCAGGCTAGTTTGTGCTATGTGCCATGAATGATACTGTCCTCATTAGCAGTTGATGAAGGGCTATTTGTGGCCATCCAATGTAGCGCTATTTAAAATAGTAACAGCTAGAATCAAAAATAACAGAAATCAAGTGGGAATAACTAAATACCTTCTGACATATCCCATGAGTGGCCATCATCAAGAATAACACACATCAGAATACGCCGATAAGGAGAGCCATCTGTGTGGAGTAGAATTCGCAAGCCCGTTTGTATTCCTTTTGTATTTTAAAATCAGTACTTTTATATTAAATATACATTTCCAAATGGATATGAAATGGACAGACTAATATTTTATTGCAGTTCCCTCTGGGAAATAAGCAGGACTATGGTTATTTAAAAATTTTAAATCACTTTTTATTTTCTGATTTCAAAATGATAAATAAACGTCCTAGAACTAAGTATTTTCTGTATAAACAAAGACAGTGTTCCCTATAAGAGTGAGGGAGGCGGACACCTAAGTAAGTAACTGCTTCCACATATTCCTTGGACAACTGGTGATAACTGCTTCCAAGGCCCACTCCAGAAAGGGGCCATCACAGCAGGCCAACACTAATGGGACCATTCAACTCATTTATTCTTCCTCTGATAAGCACGAAAATATTTGTAATTGTCCGCTTGGCAGTATTATTTCCTGAGGTAAATTAATAAGTATGCATTAAGTTTATCAGTCTTTGGAACTCCGATTAACACAAAGCAATCTTCCAGGGCAATAAACATTATTTCTACGTCTCTAAGGTGAGAAGAGCAGCACCTCTTCTGACAGTGACCACTCTCAGGCTCAAAGACTGCAGGGGATGGCCTTTCTTCTATTTTTGGTTATGAGCCTAGCCTTTAATGGCTGAGCCGTCTCTCCAGCCCAAGGAGATGGTCTTTCTTAAAAGGATGGCCAAGCGGCAGCATTTTTACACGATGCTCATATAACAGAAGACATGAAAGCAAGACTCCAACCAGAGAGAGGGCCCAGCCGGTAAAGAGCCTGCCACCCTGAGTCTTATCCACCGGCCCACAAGATAAGAACCAAGTCCCCAATTTACCCTCCAACACCCCTCACACACACAACAACTAACTGGATGTAACTGGCTCAAGAGTTCATCCCGTTGATAATCCAAACACTATTTACGAAACTCATTGATTATGACAAGTATTTATGAAACTCATTGATTGATACTAAGACAGTATGGCTCTATTTTTATTTCTTTACTCTGTAAGTCAAGAGAAGGGGCCTCAAGTTTGGCCCTAGAGTAGCCTTCATGAAGAGAGGTAGTTCTGAATGGAACTAGACTCTCATGGATGGTGGGTAGCTAAGGGCCACCTTTTCTATACAGAAAGGCAAACCGAAAATCTAAGGAGAGAAGCACATCCTTACGTGCTGCAACAAGACAGGAAGCAAGAAATGAATACCTCCTGCCTTCCTTTTACAGCCCCTATAGTAAAATCAACCACAAATGGCGACTTCCAAACTACTGCTGTCGCCAGAAGTTATTTGAGCGCAAGGTGGGCAGAAAAAGAGAAATGCCACCGCCAGAGAGACTGTTTTTAGAGAACTGAGACACACCTGGATCATGAGACCCTCATCATCTTTCCTATGCACAGCCAAGACCTTGTTCAAAAAGAAATGAACACGGAGTTCCAGACAGCAAAGACTCCTCCTAATGTGGAGGTAATCCATGCTTATACTCGGAATGTAACTACTGAACGGACAGGTTACTTATAATTCATGTACTTCTACCAAGCAGATTTGGCCTTTTCTTAAAACAAAAAAACAAAAGCATCTCCTCCTTCTTTCTTTCTCTCTCTCTCTCTCTCTCTCTCTCTCTCTCTCTCTCTCTCTCACACACACACACACACACACACACCCTTTTGTGGCACTGGGGGTAGGTTTTAGGGCCCTGTACAAGCTAGGCAAGGACCCCACCATGAGCTGTATCTTCAGCCCTTTTATTTATTGACAAGTTTTAACAAATCAAAACTTTAGATTCTATGCTTCTTGTTCTAATTTATGACGGTAACGCATATGCAAACTGAATCCCAAAGTTTTCATACAACAAACTGTGCTGTTTATTTAATGCCTTGGCTTTTCTAATGAACTTGGACAGGGCAGAAATTACATGAACATTTATCCTGCGGTTATGCTGTGCCCAGCTCCCAGCTGGACTCTTTCCCACGGTCTACCATTTCATTACTCCTCACAGTATCTTTAAATACTCAAACTACCAAACATGTAAGGAGAACCACCATTCCATTTCCAAATAAGCCTTGTGTGCTTGGCTGGCAATTTGATTACACACATAAAGATTTTTAATGGGAGCAGATAAAGTAACAGCTAAGAAATTAAAATAAGATTAACAATGGTAAAACAGACAGACTGCAAGTGACTGGACAGGACACAGTGGGTACAGGCCTATAACTATTCCTTAGGAAATGGAGGCAGCAGTTCAATGTCACCCTCAACCATATAGTTAGTGTTCAAGGATAGCCTAGGCTACATTAAACTTTATCTCCAAATTAAGAAAAAAAAAATGTCTCCAGACAAAGATAGTATTTTCGTGTTTACTGATGAAAAGCCAATGAAAGACCAAGAATTTCTGTTAGCCAGAACCCTCCCAGTCATCCCACGTAAACTATGGTTGGTCCATACAAGGACAAGCTGACAAAGTGCTGCCATCTTGAATTACCATAACATACCCAGGTATGTAAACACTGAGGCTAGAATCAACACATAAGCAACACTTATTTGACACCACAGAATACCACAGCCCAATCAAAGCCCCTTGGGTTCTCCCCAAACCCTTTTACTCAACACTGGCTCTCATACTGTCATCAAGTAAGCGATCAGCTCCGACACTCAAGTTTTTGACTCAATAAGTCTTGGGGTCCTGGATGAAAAAACATTCACAAGTCCCAAGTGATAACACTGGTTTACGACCCCTCAACATGAGCCACAATGCACAAAATGCACCAGAAATGAGTATGTATTCTTCATTAGTTATAAGGCCATATAGGATGAGGAATTCTGTGTGTCCTGATACCACTCTTACTAACACCATGTGACACACTGGGTCACTCTCTACATTGCTGCCAATAAAGTTAAAAAACTCAGCGTACCCAGTGGCTGACACTGCCACCTAGGGAAGGCAAGCAGAAAGAGTTGCTGCTAGCTGCTCAACTGCCCTGAAACAGAGGCCGGGCTGAGTAATAATCACATACAGATGATGAAGACAAGAACTTCAGAGTGTTCAGCTATAGGCAGAGCTGCAGCCAGCACTTATAACTGCTATCCTTAAAGGCAGGCACCAGGAGGAAATAGGCCATAGAAAGATGATATGCCCAACTATCGAACTGTGAAGTAGTAGACTGGGCTTAAAAATCAAGTGGAGCAGTTGATCGAGCAGGACAATGACAATGTAAGTTACTTCTCCTAACTGCAGACTTTAAGTCTTTCTGTTCTGAGTTACAGAGAGGCTCCTGGCAGCAAACTAGTATTATGCTGGTCATATAAAACAGACAGAGCTTCAGCCAGCTACACAAAGTACCATCTACCAAAACTGAGAAGCACTAAGCCGTAGCGTTGTCTGCTTGGTGGCTGGGCAATTCAAAGTGAAAAGTCAGGATGAGGAACCACTTGCTTGCAAATTTAAAATTTGTAAATATTAGATGATTTAAAATATTAAAACTACATGTACACTACATGTGTGCACACTCACACAAAGATATGCTCACACAAAATATGTACACGTAGGGTCAGGAGACAGTTTAGGTGATAAAGTGTTCACCATATAAGGTTGAGGACCTGGGTTCAAGTCCCAAAACCCATGTTAAGAAAGTTAGGTGCCTCTAGGGAGACAGACACTGGTGAATCTGAGGCTTAACGGCCAGCCAAGGTAGCCTATTTAGCAAGTTTCAGGCCAGTGAATGACCCTATCTTAAAATTTTAAAAACAGATGACACCTGAGGAACATCTGAGTTTGCCTTCCACATGTGCACACACCAATACATTTAAAAAACATTTATGATATATATAGAAGAGATGCATGTGTGATCCCTGTAACACCCCTTCAAGGTCTAGTCCAGTGGTTCTCAATCAATGGTGCTTTAGCTCCCAGGACATTTAGTAATGTCTGGGGCCAACGTTCATTATGACAGCTGCCAGGATACTACTGGCATCTAAGAGCATGACAGACATACTAGGAATCCTAAATGCACAGGACTGTCTTCCTCAACAAAATGTTAACAGGCTTGCTCTATTTTAAACTTTTCCAAGGCTGCTTTCTTGTCCTCCTGAGCCCCCAAGTCTAGATGCTTAAGAAACATCATTGATATGTTTTCACTACCTTGTACATTATCTTCATCATTAGAGAACACCAATCCAGTCGACTGAGACACTCTTGAAAGACCACAAAGACAAAGCAATCACCTAGTGAGCCCCCTAGAGTACTAAGACATATACATATACCAAAAGGGAGTGTTCAATGAGGTACTTTTTCACAGCTTGATTTCCTGGAAAGTTAGACCAAAACTGGACTCGTCCTATCTTGGAAAGAGGAAAATACAAGACTTGTTTCCTATAAACACTATCTCATTTAATCTGGCCAACCAGCCAATGAGACCGAATCACTATTTTAGGTAAGTGTGTCTCACCGATGTAACTGGTGAAAGGTCACATGCTGGTAACTGGGAAAGGATGTTTCTCGGGTCAAATTGCCAAGTCCCACGCTCCTTCCATACCCTACTGCTGTGTCATGGCTCTCCAGGGCTACAAACTCACTGTTCTCAGAATCAGGGTGTCTGAGACGCTAGCAAGCAGAGCAATAACATAAACTGCAGGAAACCTTCAGACAGTATTAGTGTGATTGCTACACACGTTGCTACCCAGTATAGCAACAAAATCAGTCAATTCAAGGAGTGGTGCAAACAGGCTTCAATGTGTTACATATTTTTAAAAATTAATTGTAGATATTTAGCCCTATCCCTCAAAACACATCATCTAAAAAATTTCAATTTGACATAGCATAAGAAAGCAGTTTCAAGATTTTTTTTCCTTATTAGCAAAATCAAAAGAGCACAGCAAACTAGGAAAAAAAGGGCCACATTAATCTCAGACATAATTACATGACTTGTCCTTAAAAATGGCACTCCCCTGTAGGTCCTGTGCTCTGTGACACAACAAAACCCAAGCCCTCTGTCAGAGCACCCTAGCTGCCATGCACAGGCCTGTGTAAAGCATCATAAATAATATCTGATGTTTGTCTCTGGGATCTCTGACAGTATTGATCCCCTACCACCACCACCAAATCAGTCTGATGAATCTGACGTGTCTTCACATTACACAGGGAGAAGCAAAATTGTAAAAGGTTTCTGTGCCTCTACACCTCTGTGGTTTTCCCTCCAAAAACTAGAAACACTAGGTTTGGGCCAGTGGTTTCTGAGCAATTCTACTGTAACTTCTATGTCAGAGCTGCGAACATTCCCAGGGCTCAGCCCAGACCCGTAGGAAGACCATAATAAATATTCCTCCCCACCACTGAAGAGTCCCTCCACACAGGATATCCATACAATTAAGGTTGTACTAATCCTCAACTATTCTTCCAGCCCCCATAGTTACATATCTTGAGTCAAAGATCTAGTAATCCCCGTCCCTTTCCATTCTCCTCCCAGTTACATCAATTCTATAGCATCCATGACCTCAAAGACATGCCCTAGCTCTCTTCCAATTCAAGTCCAGTTCTCTGTCCATTTGGTTGTCTGTTCCTGAGCAGAGCAACAGAACAGAAAGCCTACAGTTAGCCTAAACCACTCAGAGCAGGACATCCAGTCGGTGTTGGTGCCTGGACACAGCAATCTTTCCCACTTTGACCTCCCAAACTTAGATCCTTAGTCATTTGGCAAACTCCTTCCTTTGGGTTTTATGTGTGATTTGTGTATTCATGTGGCTGTATGTGTGAGCGGGTGCATGCAGAAGCCAAAGGAATTCATCAGGTGTCTTCCGAGACTATTCTCCACCTTATTATTATTTCTTTTCCTCCTCTTCTTCCTCCTCCTCCTCTTCTTTCAGACAGAATCTCACAGTGTAGTTTTTCCTGGCCTGGAATTCAGAGGTCGGCCGCCTCTCCCTTCTGAGTGATGGGATGAAGGCATCCGACACCATGCCTAGTTCTACCTTATTTCCTGAGACTGGGTCTTTCACTGAGCCTGAAGCTCACAAACAGGACTAGACTAGCTGGCCAATGAACTCCAGAGATCAACCTCCTGGGTTTCTGCCTCTCCAGAGCTGGGATTCAAACATGTGCTGCCGTGCCTGGCACCCTGGGTTTTTGTGTAACACATCTTTAGATGGTTTGCCTGGCAATGACCTAGAAATCCAGAAGCTGGTACTGGCAGAGTAGGCATGAAGAGCTTCAAGTCTGTTGTTCTCTAAAATAGAAGGGTTAAACATCAAATATTCTCTACAAGATTCTTGCCTGCTGAAGAAACTTTATTAGTGACTGCCTACATATTTCACAAGATCAGATGTCACGCTTCCAACTAAGGTTAGGGATGGATCTGGAAATCTTTACCTGGATCAAATGCTAAAGGCTAATCTTACTACAGGCTGGATATTCTTAATCTGAAAATCTGCAAGACTTTAAGAATCTGAACCATCATAAAATGGTGTCCTACATAAAATTATTAGAAGTATCATGTAAACCTTAAATCTGTGTCAACAGCACAAATTCACTGGTGTATAGACCCACTCCTAAGAACACTGCATTATTATATGCAAATAGCACTGTATTAGAAACAAGCAAACAAACAAACGCTGGCCTAAGCAGTGGCTGTCTTAAAGTCTCAAATCAAAACACTTCTTGTCCCAAGCACTTTGAATGAAGGTTATTTAACCGGTGCCAGGTAAACCGCTAACTTAGTTCCTTTTAGACAGGTAGTTTGGTTTCCTGCTATGTACCTTGCCCAATGCAAGGCCACAGAGAAGAAGGAGGAAATCAGCAGAGACTCTGGGGGCAGTCTCCGTGGGTTTAAGTTTGGTTGTCCCACTTACTATCAGGGCCCTAAGCCAGCCCCTTAAACCCTGGCAGCTTGCATCCTCTTGTGTGGAACAAGAATGGTAATAACATCCACTGCATAGGTTGCCATGCAGCTAACGTGCTAAGGAGAGGAAGGCACTTAGTCTAGTGCCCTCGATACCCACGGGCACTCCATACAACTCCAATAACTGGCTATTATTATCCCACAGACCATCGACTGTGGAGTGGCAGCCCTTAAGCCAAATCTGGCCTAGAGACCTATTTTGTTTGGCCTTCACACTTTCCTCTTCAATCAAACCAACATTTTAAAACTGGTAGATGTTCTAGATTAGACTGGATGTCTGGCAACACACAGGAATACCCTGGCCTCTGGCATCCACCGTCCAAGACCAGGGACCTAGGCGCCCCTTTGGTAACACCCAATTTCTCTACAAGAATAGCTCTACCCCACTTTTTCCTACTCCCAATTTGTCCCTCACTGTGCCTGTTCATGAAAGCAACAACCTCTACTCTAGACCAATTTTTTTGAAACAGGGTCTCATTTTAACCCAGACTTGCCTTAAGCTCAGCAATTTCCCTAAGTACTGCTAGACCAATTCTACTAGCATACCAACTGTCTTCTTATCCCCCATACTGACACCAGTCCAACTAGTGGCCCTCATGATAACTGACTTCCTGAGACCCTATTGTGGGTTGAAGTCTCATATGGAAATTATGGCACATTAAAGCCAGCTGCCTCTCTCCACCTGGCTGGTGGTCCGACGGGCAGCACATATTGACATAGTCTGGGACATTAACGAAAAGTCTTACCCTCAGAGATTGCTAGTCTGGGTAGGGCCCAGGGATCTGTATATTGTTTAGTGTCCCAGGAGATACATTTGGTTTCTTTTTTTAAGACATGGTCTCATGTAGCCTAGGTGGCCTTGAGCTTAATATATAGCCCAGGTTTTTATCTTCCTGAATTCCTCTTCCCAAATGCTGGGATTAAAGGTATGTACCACCAAGTCAGAACCAACAACTACATTTTCATTTAACGTGCACACTGATATGCCCTGGGATGAGAGCCATTACAGGAACCATGGCCTCTGGCTCTGAAAGCCAGGTGGAGTGTAATGACCCTCATTCCCTCCGTGGTACTTCCTGTCTGCATCACACACAGGACTAGATGAGTCTTGTTTTCTTTCCAACTCTTGTTTAGTATTGCTTGCAGATCGACTTGTATTTAAAGCTTGCCTTCTCAAACAGACGGTAAACTCAACAGTGGGCAGATCCCACCACGTCTTTCTTTCCTATCCCCAGCAGAGCTAACGGGGTGCCAAGCACAACAAAGGCATCTAACGAAAATGCCTATTCTCAAATAGTTCATTCTACAATTGAAAAAGCCTTGTAAAGAGCACATGGAAAACCAGCTACACTGATCTCTGGCCAGGATGGTTTGGTAAAAGGCAAAACCTCAAACAATAGTGATATAAGGGAGTCTATGGTGCACCAGAAAAAGCCTGAAGTCACTTACAGAAGTGCTCCAAGGCTTGGGGACTCAGGGACTATACTCTGCATGGAACTTTCTTCAGGTGAGTCTGGAAGGACTGATGAGAAAGAGGCAGGAAAAACAAGGCAGCAATAGTCAAATCAAGATTTCACAATACCTCAAAGCCAGGAGACAGCTGCAAGTCCAAGAGACTTGCAAGAAGCAGATGGAGCAGAGAGAACACAAAGAATGTGAACTGTGGAACAAAGTGGAATGTAGTTGCTCCTGTCTGTGATCTCAGTGCTGGGAGGACCAAGAGGTGAAACCAGCTGCAGCTAGATTAAGGACTGGAGGCCAGCTTCGGCTTCATGAGACCATCTCAAAACAAAACCAGAGAGAATGAGGGACAAAAAGGCTCAGTGGGAGCTTAGAGGCCTCTGCTGAGCAAGACACGTTCCTGGCCCTAACATACATACCCAAGGCGCCTCCGAGTTAGATAGGGCTTGGCATCCAATTTCTGAGCCAGTCTTAAACTATGGCTTACTGTACAGACATGAAATTATGTTAACAGTGCAATTTGCATTCCTCGTGCCGTTTCACGAACATGTTCCATCAGAGAAATAGAGGTTTTATTCATAGCACTAGTACTGCTGATTACACTATGACAATACAAAACTTATTCTTCTGTTTCTTTTCCTGTGTCAACGGGCAGCTTTAGAAAGAGGTAACAAAGACCAGAGGTCCAATGACTGCACTAGGCAACATCCACTCCAGGACACACGCCTCCCCCTCCCAGTCACCATCACTCTCAAAGGTGCCAACGATTTAAAATGGACATGAAAACACAGTGAAAAAAACCAAGACACAAAATACAGTGCCAAGAGACGGCCTGGCACCTCTATGACATCTGTGGGACACTAGCTTAAGTGCTTCCCAGCACCAACTCCTTTTATCCTCTTCCCCGCCTGTGAGGACCCCACTACCCTAGGAGGATAAGAAATGAAGAGGGTAGAGCCTTTGCCCAACAAGTCATACAATTGGCAGGTGGAGGCAGAAAAGAAGCCCAGAGCACTCTAGCCTCCATCACTTAACTCTCTACCTAGCTGTCTCTCACTCCGCCTTTTAGGAGAGTGTGGCTTGTCTACTCAAGCCGCCAACTCTGGACAGTGAGGCTGAATTCCGAAGGGCAGATGTGATGGTGTAAGACGGGAGGGTGCTCCTCTGATTGTTTTCCCAAAGCCCCAGTGCAGGAAGGAGTGAAACAAATAGACCCTGTCTGCCTCCAACTGTGAGTCCATACAACAGGCTCATGAGACTAGAACAGGATGATGCCGTTCTCAGCAATCACTCAAGAGTACGAGAGAAGAACCACAAGGTTCTCCAGGGCAGACTGGCAAGAGCTAGCAGGGAGGCCAAGGGCACTCACCTCCTCCGGCCATCACATGTGTTTCTAGAGGAACTTAGCCTTACTGATAACGGGGTTCTCATCAATTGCTACTCATGGCTCACAGGAAGTCAGCCCTTACACACACAGGGACCTTCCTGGCTGGTGGATCACAGATAAACAGATACCCCTGTCTCAGGGCAGGCTATGAGCTGCAACCATGTTGGATTATGTTTCACGTTCCGGCTTCAGAGCTTGAAGCAATTCTATTTTTAAGCTTTCTCAGTTCCACAAGTAAAATAAGGTCATTTTAAGGAAATGAGCTTTGGTTTTAGACAACTTCCTCTGAAAGAGTTAACTGATCGGCAGCTTTCACACCAGAAATCCTCCTGGTGTTAACCACAGAGGAAGAGCCTCTTGGTCAATGGTGTAACACAAAGGCCCAGGGAACCCTGCAAACGGTGACTGTCACTCAGGATGTAGATGGTTCACGACAACACTTCCCCTAGTGTCCCTCTCAAGAAAGTTACAAAAGTCCTTTTAGGCTGTTGTTGATTAAGTAAAATTATCTCTGTCAGGGCACCAGAAATGTCACATCCAAAGAATAATAATTAAAAACTCAAATATCAGATCAAGCTTTGAAAAACACTGCTACTACTATTTAGGGAACCTGTCATTCCTTTCCATTTAAAAGTCCCTTCCACTGAGTGTCTAAAGTAGCCTTGATTTCTCAGAGTCTCTGGGGCTGTGTAACTGCTCCTGATGGAAACTTAAAACGTAGTCTGCACACCTAAGCCTCCCACGTAGGGCATACAAGACAGTTAACCCTCTCCTCTCACAAAGACGTTCTAAGAGGGCAAGAATCTCCAATTTCAGTTTTGGCTCGGGCCCCCTGTTGACTTGTGACTTTGGCTGAGTAATTTAACTGCAAAAGAAGCGGGTTAGGAAAAATTTTTCTAAACTCCCAAGACTATCAGATTTATCAAGTATTGAATGTGCTAACCTGAAATTTTGCCATCAAGTTAGAGGAACGTTGCCATCCCTTTACATTACAAATGGCCACAAACAATAGAGCCATTAATTCCATCTTCTGCATTCTATCTGCTATCTTCTCACTGGCTTCAACCTCAAGCTGACACAGCTCCTGCTTTACAGGACAAAGCACCAACCACAGCCTGGTACTTAGGGTCGCCAGTGAAGTCAAGTTCACAGGAGCCTTTGGATTCCATCCTGGCTTTACTACATCTTCCAAGTTACAGATAACTGTGGCCACAAGACGACTCCCACTAAGGCGAGTCGGGTAGAGAAACATATTCTGACAACTTAAATGCTTTTAAAGCAGAAGTATGAGAGGAAAATAAATCAAACGCCCCCTCCATGGGAAAGCCAGATAAATAATCCTGCTGTATTAACCCCACCCCCACTTTACTGGTCTCATTGCGCTGTTGCTTTCTGGTACCTTATGTAGTACCAGAACCTCTTCTCTGTGCGAGATCATTTTCCCAGTCATTCTTGGAAGACAGACAGGATGGGGAGGTGAAAGGCCTTACATCTGTGGTTTCCTATACATAATAGGTTTCCCTTTAACTGGTCTTCTTAGTCCCATGAAATACTATTGGCCGGGAACTCCTTAGCAACTGTAAACACAATCCCTGAAACACTACTTAAAGCTGCTCACGACCATGAAAGTGTGCATCCAAACCACATACTTTGTACCTCAAAGAACTCAGGGATGTTCCCCTAAGCATAGGGGCTAGGGGTCGGAATCTTTCCTCCTTGCACTATTTCAGGTAATTTCATGGACTCTGAGGGACTCAGTAAACCAAGTAAACAACTTTCATCCACTCTGAGTAAAATATCATTAAAAAGTAGATGAGTATAATGAACTGGGAGTTGGTTAGCTTAGGACAATGCTTACAGCCAGTCATATGGACTATTTATAAGTCAGGGTAAGTTGGATAAAAAAGCCAACTGGAAAGGGATTAAAGGTGTGTGTGTGTGGTGTGTGTGTGTGTGTGTGTGTTGGTCTCACTGGAGATGACAGTACCAGAAAAGTTAAGGAGAAACTCCTGCTTATTTCTAAGACACCTCCCACCATCCTCCCTCCCTCTCGCTTTCACTTCCCAGGTGTTGGTATTTATTTCTAATCCCAGAGTATATTCTTTTTCCAAGTTAACTTTACACAGCACACTGTTAAACTCAGACTCTGTCCTTCCAAGTATTATACAAGGTGGTGATATTTAGAAACACACACACACACACACATCCTTTCCTGTTCTCAAGTCTGGGTGCGTTGGCTCAGTTAAGGGTGCTTTGTTCCCAAGGATGATTAGGGTGGCACCCTTAGTACTGATTACAGGGGAGCTATTTGTACTGCCCACGCCTGGACATTGCATTATATTAAAACTTCCATTTTGGGGTATGTAGTGACTAAAAATTCTCTCCCAGCTCCAACTTGGCATCCACCGTACATCTCAGTGGAAGGAGCACAGTGCAGACAGATCCACAGGAACCTGAATCTTTCTTCTTTCAAAGTTGTTAATGGGGAAGAGACGCTGCTGAAACAGCATCCCCGGTCCTCCAATCTCATAGGAGATTCCCAGGCACCAAAGGTTCTCTCAAAAAGTATAATCAGCAGGTTGCCATGACTGGATTAAATTAAATCTGACACGATAAGCTGCCTCTTGCACTGACAGATTCTCAATTTTCTGGAAGAATGAAATTATATATCACTTTAGAGAACGTGTGATCATTCTGCTCACATATATAGGTAAACAAAGGAATAGCACATAAGTAGTCTCTGAGTTATAGAAATAATTGATTTATAAATACAAATTTTATGGGGCAGCTACTATTTGCCAGGCCTTGAGCTAAGTATTGTACATTCATTACCATGTTACTCTTAAAAAAAAAAAGTCTCAGTATTATTGTCCTACCTTACAGAATGAACCATTTGTGCAGATAAAGTTATTTGTCCAATAGCAGACAACTTGTAAACAAAGACAGAAGGCTATACAGTTAGCAAGAAGGCAAGTCACTCGCTCTGTCAAGTTCTTAGATGCTCTGGAGACAGAACTTGAAAAGTAGACCCAGATGAGTCTAGAATTCTGTTTCACCTGAAGAGTTCCACCTCTCCTTGAACACAAATGTTTAGTCTTATCTTAGTTCATTCCATATGCCTTCCCAACCTTTATGCTTAGGAAAAAATATCAACAGAATTCTAAAACACATGGCAATGCATGTCTTTAATCTCAGAACTTGGCCACTTGAAGCATGAAGACCAGGAGTTTAAGGCTATAAAGGACCCTGCCTCAAAACCAAAATCAAATAAATGCCAAGACTTAACTGGAAGTCTAAGGAAACACTGACAAGAAAAAAAAAAAAAAAACAACAACAACAACAAATCAAGCATGCCTGCAACACTTAGGACTTTGTATGTACTTGGGAGATAAACTTCATACCCCTCCCAGAAGATACAGCTCTGGAAGCGAAGATTAACCAGTGATTCAGCACACATTACAATCTTACATAAAACTACTTCTGAATATGTGTAAGAAGCATTTATATTCCTATAATGAAACATTATTTTTTGAGTATACAAATTCAAAACAATCTATATTCCTGGAATAATAACTTCATGGCTAGAAGGATAATTAAACTTTAGAAATAACTTGGAAGACGGCAAGGGCAATATTTTTATACTTTAAATACTTAACTACAGTGAACTACATATAAATTTGGTTAGACAGTCTTGGTGAGCTGGCCCAATGAATAATCTAAGACATTTTTTAAAGAGCAATTCAGTAGCCTCACAATTTCCTATTATCAAAACTAACTTTCCCTGCAAATCTGAATCTAATCCAAGAAGTGTGTCAATAGCCAGTTGTTTCTGCTTATTTATGATATAGGAACCGAGTGTGTAGGGGGAAATGGGCTTATTGTATGGCCTAAGCATGTTTAATCAAGTCTGTAAAAGTATTTACAGCTAATGAAAGCATGGAATATCCTGTGCCTGAGAATCTAGCACACTGGATACTGTATACAGTGTAAGCAGGTACTACTGTACTGTTCCCCCCTGCTGGCAGACCCTAGTCACTAAAAGGATGAGCCTCTTTGACTGGGACTGTATCTATCACACATCCCTAGTAAGTATCTCTAGGCTGAAAGGCACTCAAGATCTAACCCAGGGGAAAATTATAAACAGAAAAGAAATTTTTAAAAATGAATTCTTTCTCTACCCACCCCATTTCCCAAAGTCCTATATATGTGTAGACTTTCTTAAGAGACCCCAGCACAATACTGATTGTGCTAAAACAAATACATCTAGACCTAAGACTAGGTGAGGTCTTCGACTGGTATTATCATGCAACCATAGGTATCTGAGTCCGGGTGGGTTCTAGCCTGGTCTGGGCCAAGCCTCAACACGAGGGTGAAGACAGTAGGCATGGAGGAAGGAATGCAGGAGAGAAAGGAAGAGGGGGAGACCTCGGGGCCACACTTCTTTCTAGTAGCAACAAAAAGGGAAGCCGCATACTGACCTAAATCATCTCTCAAAGGCGCTTTATAAATTACAGGGACAAAGGGAGGGGGTGGCGGGTGGCCTGGGAACCCCACAGACACCCTACCCTCTGACCCGCCCCCTCCCCCTCCAGCACAAGGGAAGCAAGACAGAAAGCAGCTCAACTCGGCCACGGGCGTGAAGCCCTCATTTGGGTTTCAATTGCCCATCCATCCACCCCCCAAAAGAAACACACGTAAACACTATACCCACCCGGGGGCGGCCACTCCCCCCAGGGCTCCTAGAAGCGGAGGCCGGGGATTTACTTAGTTAGATTTTTCTTGCTTACTCATTTCCCTCAAGCACCCAACCCCCCGTTCCCACTCCAAAACCCGCTCGGTCGCCTACCCTCCGTCTCGGGCCCCCCGGGGATCCGGGTCCCCGCGGCGGTGGCTCGGGCCCCGCGCGGTCCGGGTCACTAACCTGCTGCTGTAAGGGCATTTCCGAAAGCAGCCTGGCTCCGGGGGAGGTGGGGGGCCGGCTGGAGAGGGGGCCCGAGGCCGAGTGGAGCGGCGGCGCCGGGCGAGGGCGGGCGCCGTGGGGGGTGGGGACGGGAGAGGGAGGGTGGCGGTGCCGGGTGCGAGGGCGCCGGGACCGTCCCAGGCCTGGGAGCCGGCGAGCAGGAGGAAGTGGGTGCCCCCTCTCCCCCTCCAGCGCCCCCTCCCGCCGCCGCCTCCTCCCCAGTCACAGGCGCGTCCTCCGCGCACGTGTGCGAAACGTCACCGGCGGGTCCCGGAGAGAAGGGACAGATCCTGGCGGCGGGACGGGAACCCGGCTGCCCCCGCCCTCCGTCGCCGGGGGGCGGGGAGGGGGACAGGGCGGGGAAGGAAGGGGCAAGGGGAGAGGCGGGTCAAGGGCAGGCCCGGGGCCCGCTGAGCAAGGCCCCAGCGCTCTGGCCACGCGGGCGCCGCCGCTGCCACCGCGGAGATGCGCCCAGGCCGGAGCACCCGCCTGCCGGCCCCTTGTCGCAGACAGCGCGAGCCCTAGCCCACCGGGGCTCTCAGTTCCACCTCCCCCACCGCGATACCCGTCCACCTCCCAGATCCCCTTTGTTGCCGGGAGCTAGGTCCCCAAAGGTGCCAGGCACTGGCGCCCTGCGCTCGGAGCACGCCTGCGGGACCCCCGGTCGCCCAGGGGCAGCAGAGGCAGAAGGGGAGGCTTGCACGCCTCGGGTCCCCGGTTTACATCCTCTGGGGTCCCCCACTCTCCAGTGCACTACTCCCTCCCCCACCCCCTTCTCCATCCGGGGCGTGACCCCTTCCTACGCCCGAGAAAGAGGAAGCTTCGAGTTGCAAGGGAGGGGAGAGTGGGGGTAGGGAAAAGTGCAGGAAAAGAAGGGGGGGCGCGAAAAGTTTTGGAGTGTTGGATGTGGCCCGCAAAGAGGGACTCCCCACTGCCCCGCGTGCCTGCCCAGGCCCCCACGTCCCCCCAACGTCCGCAGGAAAGCACCCCGAGTCTAACAATAAGCACACGCTGGAGGGACAGCAACGAGGCCCACGATGCTCAGCCTCGCGCTCCCGCCGCCACCGCTCCCGGGAGCCCGCCTCCCACCTGGGCTAGGGACGCTGTGGAGGGTATTACCGGTGGGCCACCGCCGCCGCCGCGGTCCTGGTGCTGGTGGCTGCTGCAGCAGCCCGGCTCTGCTGGAGGGTCCTTGTGGCGTGGTGTAGAGGAGGCTGTTGGCGGCCGGCTCCGTGCCGGGAACACTGGGGAGAAGGGGGCCGGCGGCCAGGGCGCCGCTTTGGAGGGAGGTGGCACAGGACGTGGTGGAAGGGTTCGTAGTGAGGATCTGGATGTACGTGCCCGGGGCGGCGGCGGCGGCGAAGCCGGGGCTGGCTAGCAGTGCCCTTTTGTCCATGGAGGCTGCAGCGGCGGCGGCGACGACAGCCGCCCCCTCCCCACCCCCGGCGGTCACCAGGTACTGCTCCAGGGCGGGCTGGATCCCCTTTCTCATCTCTCGCTCCTGCTCTTTTTTGTGTTACGATATATTAACGTATTGCTTTCAATTTCTTTATTATTTGCACCGGAGTTTCCAAGTCTCTCCTTCTCGCCTCCCCTCCCGGCGCTTCCGAACCCTCTCTCTCTCTCTTTTCTTTTTATTTTTCCGCACCGCACAGGCCCCGGGGGCCAAAAATAATCGGGGGTCTGGAGAGAGGAGGGTCCCGGCCGCACGGATATCAGCCCCGAGGAGGGATGGAGGCGTCGGGGGCAGCCGATGCAACGGATTGCGAGGCGGTGGCGGCAGCCCGGGTGCTGCGGCCGGCAGCTGAAAAATGGCTCCAGGAAGCTGCTGCTGACAATGAATGAAGGGATACGGTTTACGCGCCAAGGTCCTCCCGCGAAACTCAGATTTCCCGCCGGCTTTTCAAACCATATTTGCATATCTCCGCCCCTCAACCCGCCGAGGACTGTTCCCACAGTCCATTGGATCCCTGTCGCCTTACTTCGGTACCAATCCTGGAGCGAGGTCGCCACTGGCTGTTTTCCATTGGCTGCCACGCACCATGGTTACCGGGGTGACCCGGGCTCTATTTGCATAGACCAACCTGATTGGCTGGAAGCAGAGCAGGCTTCTTAGGAGGTGGGGCAAAGTCCTACTCTCCCACGGAAAGCCACGCCCATTCCAGGCCCCTCCCTCGCTCCTACCCGCGGGGCTGGCTCTGATGACCTGGGCAGGGACTCTGCTTCGCAGACTCAGTGTGAATCTAGTCTTGAGCGCAAGTTTCGGTTTTGGAAATTGTCAAGGTGACACTCTCAGGGACTTTGTTTCCTGTAACCAATCAGTGTAGTAAATGAAGAACTGGTAGAAATTCTCCCAAATATGTGTCAAAGGCAAGTTGGACCCGGCCTGGCAGGTGGAAAACTGAGCCCTTTAAATCCTGGGTTTCTTCCTTCCTGAAATCCAACCAATGACGTGAGAGCGGATCCGGAGGCCGAGGCTGATAGACAGAAGCATGTGGGCAGACAGAACCGTGGGGGTAGAAGGTTCAGCTGACGCGACTGCACGCACACTTTAGTTCGTATTCCAGATCATTCCTAGCGGCTTCATGATTAGCCCGAATTCGGTTTAAGTAAAAATTAACTCTTTGTTCAGTGAACTCTTACTACAAGTATAGGTTTGAGTCTAACAAACACCCTCTCTGGCCCAGAAACACCCAGGGGAGTTAATCAGGGCTAACCTAGAACTGATCCGCGGGTTTTTAATCCGCCATGCAGTAATCCAAAGTAGTACAGGCTTTTATGGTGACGTGGGACTTCCAGTGAAAGCTGTCTACACTCAGCTCTTTACATCCTCAGACTCCAGGAAATTCTTTAGCAAACAGTACAACCCAAACCTAACCCAATCTATTTTAAAAGAGAAGAAAAAATGTATGCATATATATGTATATATGTAAATCAAAAAATCAAGGAAAAGGAAATCTTTGTCGAAATGGCTTCTATATTAAAGTAAATACTCATGACTCTTTAAAATGAGAATTGTGGGGCTGGAGAAATGGATCAGTTAGTAAAATGCTTACTTGCATAAGCGAGACGACCTAAATTTTATCCCCAACACTTACGTTAAAAAAGCTAGGCATGACTGCATGTATCACTAATCCCAGAACTGGGAGATGGAGACCAGAAAATCCTTGGGCTTGCTGGTCAGCCAGTGAAGCCAGTTGGTAAATTCCAGACTCACTGAGCTACCCTATTCTGAAAACTAAGGTAGAGAGCTATTGAGGAAGACATCTGAGGTTGACCTCTGGCCTCCATATGCACGAGCATACATACATACAATCTCATACATGCACAATGAAAAGTATTTAAGACTGAGGAGGAAGGCGAGGGAAAATGTAGTTGCAGAGACCAGATTTTCATTTAGTAGCTGAGAACTGTGCAAAACAGCTGTTGAGATAGGTCGTTCTACCTCAGGCACATCATACTTTTTTAAATGTAGAGTATTTGGTAGGGTGCTCAGTGGATGATGAGGCTTGCATTACACCGAGTTCTTTCACCTGAGTATTTGATGATGGTGATGATGATTAATTTACCCAAGCTCACATTCAAACCCTATGGGAAGCCTAACAATTTGGGTCAGTTCATGTTAGGACCATCTAATATTTCATTTCAGTTACCTTCTCTGGAATTAAAAGTACTGTTAAGCTTTATACCAGGCTTGGAAATACATTGGTTTTGCATTCAAGCTTGTTGCAGAGCAAAGAATTTGTACATTTCAAGATTTGGGGCCAGCGATAGAACCAGCTATGTCTATAGAGTCGATTAGGTGGAATCCAGAAGGCATACATACCTGGTTGAGTGACAGGGAGGATAGCAACTTCTTTAATCTTATTTCATAACTGTCGCTTTGCATTATGGATCACTATGGAGAAAGCTAATACTGTAAGCTAGGATATTACCAGCTGCATGATATTACTGTAGGGAGGTTATGGGGGAGGGGTGTTGCAACATGTCATTAGAGAGCTGCATCTGACATTAGAGACAATACCAGATTTCAGTCTTTGCAAACCCATAGGTGACCAGCAGTAAGGTAAGTAGGACATAACCCTGGGAGCAGAGGAAACAGCCCAGTTGGTAAGTCCTCAGGGCCTGAGTTCAGACCCTAGAATCCATGAGTTCTTAGTGGAGAGTTAGCACATTTTAGTAGATTTGCACCTTAGAGTCAGTATAACCTGGGTTTGCATTCTGATTCTGCCATCTCCTCTCTCTCTTTCTCTCTCTCTGCCCCTCTCTCTTTCTCTCTCTCTGCCCCTCTCTCTTTCTCTGCCTCTCTCTCTCTCTCTCTCTCTCTCTCTCTCTCTCTCTCTCTCTCTCTCTCTGGCTCCGTGTTTAAAAAGAAAATAATGGTCAGAGAGATGGTTCATCTGGTCAAAGTACACTTGTTGCCAAGAGCTACAACTTAGAGTTTGATCCCCAGAACCCATGTGGGGGAGAAAAAGGTTGACTCCCCAAAGTTGTCCTCTGTTCTCCACCCTACATACTGCACATTTATTTTATTTTTTTATTATCGTGTAGGGGGAGGTGAGTGATGTATGTGGGTGTCGGCAGGATGTACGCATGTCACAAGGATATGGAGTCCAGAGGACACGTGTATGGACTTGGTTCTCTCCTTCCAACTTGATTGGGATTGAATTCAGCTCACCAGGCTTTTCTGCCAAGTGCTGTTCCTGGTGTACCCATCTCACCAGTCCTACCTTTCATCCTGGTTCTCGCCTGTTTTCTCATATGGTAAATGGAACCTCATATTCCAGAACTCATGCTGCAAGGTGGCACTGAAAGAGGCCGTACCGCATGTGCAGTGTGTTTGGGAGCACAGCTGCTGTGTAGTCTGAGGTAGCTACTTAGGAGGCTACTAATACATATGAGTATGCTTTGTAATTGTTTGTAGGTCAGCCTGACTCCCAGCCTCTACCCAGAGCCTTCAATATCCTCTTGTTGGTGCAGCTTGGTGATTTTCTCCAACTGAAAATACGGTCATGTCCTGGGTATAGGGACTATAGGGTCCTGACTCAGAAACTGGGGATAATGCATAAAGTCACCTCTGCTGTCCATTCCACTCCAGCCTGCTCATTGGTTAGTGGCCCACTTCTGAACCCTCACCACCTCCTCTTGAAGATGCTTTTCCATAATGCTAGAGACAGACTGCTTTGCCAGCAACCATCCCCTCTCATTTACTCTGACAACTAACTAGTTGTCTTAGAATTGGCCTATGTGATTGATTGAACGGGACCATCCAAAGATAGGCCTACCTTAAACTCACTGGGACCTGTTTGTGACACTCTCTAGGGAAAAACATTCTTTTCAGATGTAACTAGGGTGATGTTTGCCACCTTCTTGCTAGATAGCTTTTATCTTTTCTTTTTTTTTTTGTTTGTTTGGGTTTTTTGGTTTTGTTTTTTTGTTTTGTTTTTCGAGACAGTGTTTCTCTGTGTAGCCCTGGCTGTCCTGGAACTCACAATGTAGACCAGGCTGACCTCAAACTCAGAAATCCACCTGCCTCTGCCTCCCACATGCTGGAATTAAAGACGTGTGCCACCAACGCCAGGCGCTTTTATCTTTTCTTTTGTCTTGAAAAGATTATGGCCAAAGAAATGTTTCAGTGGGTCCAGGTACACTTGTTGCTAAGCCCTATGATCTAAGTTGCATTCCTAGAACCAACACAGGAGAAAAAGATCTCAATACATGATCATTCTGGGTTATCCTGGGGTGTCCTTAAATCCAACAGCAAGTGTCCTTGGAAGACACATCTAGACATGAGGACAAAGCTCTGTGATGATGAAGACAAGTTGCAGCAAGGAGTTGCAGTCAAGGCAACTGACAGCCACTGGAAACTGAAGAAGAAAGGGGAATCTCTAAACCTAGGGAAGCAGGGCCCTGACAACAACTTGAGTTTGGACTTTTGACCTCTAGCCCTGTGCTAGGATACACTTCTATTGAGCTGTCCACTTTGTGGTGATTTGTATGACACCTTCGGAAACAAATACAGCTGTTACCCTACCTACCTAGCCTTTCAAACCTCTAAGCTCTTACTCACCTTATAGATCTCCTGCCAGCACAACACTCCTTATTGAACACCAGAGATCCTAACTGTGGTCTGGGCTATAGACTCTGGTGAGGGATTTCCAAGTACACTCTTCTTAATGAAGGAGACTTAGAACATACAGGGATGCCAGTTCAGGTACTGGGAGAGTCAGAAGATCCTCTGGAGCTGGCGTTACAGGCAGTTGTGAGCCACGTGACATGGGTTCTGTGAATCTTACTCCAGGTCTCTGCAAGAGCAGCAAACATTTGTAACCACCGAGACATCTTTTAAGCCATAAAATGACTTATTCTTGATCCTACATCTAAATGCTTTAGTGTTTGTAATTTCCCTTGAGCTTCTCTCGCTCTGCCAGTTAATAGGAGCTCGGGATTCCCCTTCTGGTATACATATTTACACACACACATATATGTGTGTGTGTACATATGTGTATATACATATATGTGTGTGTGTATATATCTGAATACAACATAAATATGCTATCTGTAGCGATATAAAATTGACATGTCTAAAAATGTCCATTTTCAATTTAGAGATATAGTTATGTCAGCACCTGTAAGTTATCCCCCACCCCAACAAAACCTTATGAATCCAATCGTTGTATGAAACTTCAATATGAAATCTTCAGATGGAAAACAATCATAAGTTTTAGGTGATTAAGGAAAGCGCTCATTAGCACAGCAAAAGTTTAGACTGTTCCTTACACAAATCAATTGCCACATCAGATTTAGCATCTGAGAAAGACCAATTTTGTAGTTCCAGGGTTTTACTTGACAGTTCAATTAGTTGCCCACAAAGAAATAACATTCTGTTTCAGCTTCCTGGTTTGGAAGAAAGATGAATATATGTCCTTAAGGCATTACCATGTCAAACACTGATAACAAAATGTCTTAGTGCATAGCCTAGAAAACTGACCATTATATCACTATAGATGGGTGGATTTTCACCAGCATAAGGTTCTTTGCCTTCAGCTCTTTGGACAGGAAGATTCTTGCTGGCTATGGGCAGGGCTTTAAATATATCCAGCATGTGCTTCTGGCATAGAGCACTGCCCTCACTTGCATCTTGTGAATCTAGCTCTCTGGTTGGGATCCAGAAATCTGCGTTTGTAAACAGGATAAGTTTGATGCATACGACCCACAGAATGCACTTCGATAAAAAACGACCATACAAACATGGGTGACCTGGCAGCAATCTGTCTGCATTATAAATCGGTCTTTCAGGAGGGGGAGGTAACTGTAACATAGAAAACTCCCTCGTATACAGCATCTGTGATTCAACTGCTAGCACTGGGAGAATGGTTCTATTTCGATTGTAGTGTGAATGGGAATCATCTTTTTACTTAAATTCTTGCCCAGCTAACAAGTGGTGTGATTCAGACAAAATATGCTGGGTTGGGTACGAAAGGGGACCATCTCAAAGGGATGTGTTTCCTGGCTTTTCTGAAATATATTTTCAACATGTTGTAAAGTACATGAGGAAAAACAAAATAAATGTGTGCCTCAATGGGGCATTAAGAGTGGACATGTTTGTCATTTTCACCCAGGTCTAGAGGTAGAGCTTTGCCTGAGCCCCTGAGGTCTGAGTCATGTGTTCTATCCTGAGCATGACTCTCCCTCCTGGCTGAAGGAACTCTGAGCCTGATGTATACAGTCTTTATTTCCATGTCGTTTAGTCCATTTTTATTGAAATACCTGAGAAAAACAACTAAGAGGAGGAAAGGTGTTTTGGCTTGTGGCAGTGTTAGTACATGGTTAGCCAGATCAAAGGGAAGTTTGCCTCATGACAGTCAGGAAGCAATCAAGAATGGGCTGGAAACAAGATATATAGCCCCAGTAATCCATTCACCTAGATGGTAACCCATTAATGAAGTTAACAACCTCAAAATCTAGTCGCTTCTCAGTAGAACTCTGCTAGCTGGAGACCAGGCCTTCAACATGGAAGCCTGCGGAGGCCACACTTCTGGGAACCACAGTACACTCTTATCTGTTTAACAACAATGTCACTTTGTTTGGAAGGTGTCGTTGAGGCTCATGGCACTTCACCAATCCCTTTACAAGGTATGCTTTCAGTCTTCTTTGAAGAATGTAGTGGGTGGAATGTTGTTTGACCCTCTTAGAAGATTTCCCCATTAGGAGCTGGTGGGATGGATCTGTGAGTAAGGACATTTTTTCCCCCAAACATAATGACCTAAATTCAGTCCCCAGAACCTATAGAAGAGGGTGAGAGCTGACACCTGCAAGCTATTCTCTGACCTCCATACATAATACATATGTATACATGTATACATATATGATTCCAGACCCACCCATAGTTGAGTAAGCATCAAAGAATTCAAAGGTTCCTTCTTCACTACTTCTGGGAACATGGAGACATGTTTTCTGAGATGTTTCTGGTTTTACCTTTTCCATTCTCTAGATCTATTCTAAACCTTCCAATCCTGCTCTTGTATCCCTGCCTTGACCCACTTTGATTCTACTGTCAGTGGGTTGTCCTCAGTCTGGGGCCCTACCTTAAAAGGAAATGCCAGTGGTGAATGAGTGCGTGTGTTCGTGCACATGCATGTATTCCTTCATATATATGTATATAGATATGCATGCACGTGTGTATGGATGTGTACATGGATGTGTATGTGAGGGGAGTTGTGTAGAGGTACATAGGTGTCTGTGAACGCCTATGTGTGTGTGTGTCTGGGTGGATACATGTGTGTGTGGGCAGTGTGGGTATGTGTGTGAGTATGTATGTGTGCATGTTTGTATGTGTGTACATGTGTGTTTATGTGTGTGTGTGTGTGTCCATGAGTATGTACGTATTTGTGCATGCCTCGGTGTGTGTATGTGAGAGAAAGGAGAGAGACAGAGAAAGAGCGAAACAGAGAAAAATTTTAGTTATTGTTCCTTAGGTAGGTACCTTTCATCTTGATTTTGAGAAAGGGTCTCTCAGTTCCCCCAAAGTTCACCATGTAGTCCAGACTGGCTGGCCCTCAAGCCCAAGAAGGATACCTATCTGCCCTGCCCTGTATCAATTGGGTGCCACCATGTGCTGGGGGTTGGTTTACTGCTGTGTATACAAATGCTACATTCTGAAACTCAAGATCTGGTCTTCCCAGAGGAGTGAATTCTCACATATGCCTGTCTTTGTTGTGTGAACCTTGCTCCCCAATTTAAAGCTATTGGTTAAAGAAAAGTGGCTACAGCCGGGCGGTGGTGGCGCACGCCTTTAATCCCAGCACTTGGGAGGCAGAGGCAGGTGGATTTCTGAGTTCGAGGCCAGCCTGGTCTACAGAGTGAGTTCCAGGATAGCCAGAGCTACACAGAGAAACCCTGTCTCGAAAAACCAAAAAAAAAAAAAAAAAAAAAAAGTGGCTACAGCCAATTACTGAGGAGAATAGAGGTAGGCGGGGCTTCAGTTACCAAGCTGCAGATAGGGACCAAGAGAAAGAGAAGAACAGGAGGAGAGGAGAAGAAAGACTGAGAGAGGAGGCTGCCATGAGAGGAGATGAACCAGTGCATAGTGAAGAGAGTGTGTCCTGCGGACAAGCCAGTGGAGCAAAAAGGCAGCCTGGTTGAGACTCAAATGGCAAGTAACTTGGGGATCACAGCTGGGAATTAGTTAGTCTAGCATATAGAAAAGTAGATTAGGGATAATTGCCCAGTAATTGTGCTAAAGCTGATTAAATAAATCTAGAGGACTCAGTCTCCATTATTAGTACTGACCAGGTCAGAATAACAACCAATAGAGTTAATAAATATACATTATAACAACTATGCCTGATTTCTTTTTAAATGTAGGTTCTAGGAAAACAAACTCAGGCTGTCATGCTTGCAAAACAAGCACTTTATTGAATGAGCTACCTCCCAAACCAATTGGATGTCCATTTTGAAAGAGAGAGGCAGATTAGATTGCCCCAGATCCTTTAGATCTTCCAGCCACAGTCCCTTGGCCTCACCTGCTGCTGGAGGACAAAACTCTTCTCATATATAATCACTGGCATGGGAGGCTGCTACCTAGAGGTTCTCATGTTCTTGGGTCCTGTGTGTACTGCATGTCTTTGCTGATAACTCATGACACCTATAGCAGTTGGCAGTTGGCACTCATTCATTTGTACTTTGGGACTCAGGTGGCTTACAGTTGAGTTTTGTTCTAACACTTCCTGTATATTTCGGGCTCTACTTTCTAGAAGTCATTTCTATTCTTACATGGAGGATAAAGAAGGATGGAAGAATGTTACTATCTATCAACTTCAGATGTAGATTCCCTTTTCTTTAAGACAGTAGTTCTCAACCTGTGGGTTGTGACTCCTTCGGTAAATCTTTATCTCCAAAAATACTTCCATTACGATTAATAACAGTAAAATTACAGGTATGATGTAGCAACAAAAATAATTTTATGGTAGGGGTCCCCACAACATGAGGAACTATATTAAAGGGTCACAGCATTAGGAAGGTGGGGAACCACTGCTTTAAAGTATTTGTTTTGAACCCGCTGACTTGGCTTGTCGTTGAATCATGTCACTTAGGCAGATGCTCCCACAAGCATTAAAGAAAAGCAGAATTATGGGCTGTTTTATTTCTAGTCTCTCAGAGAACATTTGCAAAAGAGAGCTAACAACAGAACAGGAGTCAAAAGTCTAGGCTCTTGTGGTCAATGATGGCATGTGATTTGTATGGGAAGGAAGCAGAACACATATTTGGTGGGCTGGTTGTGCCTTTTATGGGGTTTAAATGGGGTACACTGCCAGTAGAATGTCACAAGGGCCTGTGAGTAAAGACTTACCTTTTCTTTGCTACCTTGGGTTCCTTGACAGTGGTGCCTCCTCTTGATTTCCATTCTACTCCTCTGACCTCCTGGACCCCATTGGTGACTTCAAATCTCTTCTGTATTCTCCCCAAGCACTACTGTTACTCTGTGTGTTCTCTTCTGGACCACTTCTTCTGGTGGTTAAATGGACACAATACAATATTTACCATCTCAGCCACTTATAAGTATTCAATTACATACATTCACGATGGGTAGCCATACAACTCTTGGTACCCAAACCATTTTCATCATCTTCCAGCAGAAATTTTGTGCCCACCAAACAATGACTTCCTGTTTGACTTACTCCTCTCATTGCTGTGACCAAATACCTGATAGGAGCAACTTAGAGGAAGGAGGAACTATTTGGACTCATGGCTTGAGGACACAGACTGACATGGCAGGGAAATCTCAAAGATGGGGTGGCTTTAGACAGTGGCAGCAGCAGCAACTGCCTTCTCACATCTCCCATAGACCAGAAAGCAGAGATGCAGCAAGAAGTGGATCTTATCTCTAAGCCTCAAAGTCTGTGTCATCCACCACACCCCTTAACGGTTTCATAACCTTCTGAAAAAAAATGAGCCTGTGAGGGACATTTACATCCAAACTGTACTCCTCCCCACGCCCACTTTCCACACAGTCCCTTTAATGAGTATTCTATTTTCTAGCACTTGGACACTACCAGGTGCCTCTCAGTGAGATCCTAAGCATTTTGCCTCCTGTGTCTGGCTAATTTCACTTACCCTAATGGTTTCAAGGCCTTCCCAGGTTGTGATATATTCCAAAATGTCATTACTTTTTATGTCAGAATACTATTCTATAATGCACACATACAGCATTTGTTTATCTACTTAACTGCTTATGGGCTCTGGGCTGTTGGGAACAGTGCTGCAAGATGGAAATGCAGATATCCACTCAAGTTCCTGCTTTCAGTTCTTTTGGATATACACTTAGGGGTAGAGCATCTATAAATATATTGTATTTCTATGTTTTATTTTTGAAGTCCTTCCCAAACAATCTGGTTCTTATTTACAGTTCTTTTAACTACCATTCATGGAGTGTTGTCAAATAGAGCTTTCTACAACAGTGAATACATTGGAAATTTCATGGCACCTGATATGTTAACCCCCTAACTGTGTGGCTACTCACATAAACAAGCGATAGCATGACCGGTGAATTAAGGTTTAAGTTTCATTTGGCTTTGGTTTATCAAACCCAAAATTAGACAGGCATATATAGGTGAATGTACAATACAACATGTATCTATAAACTGAATTTTTCTAACTTTATACTTTTAATCTGAGCATATATTTGAGTCTAAAAGTCTCCAGATTGCAAAAATCCCAGGAATATAATTTTTTAAATTATGATTTTAGAAATTACTTAAAATAATATTTTAAAAATGAAAATTACTTGAGAAATATAAGAATATTACAGGACACTTCATGGGATTTTTTTATATAATAAATTAGTCAATAGCAAATCTTTGCAATCATACAACTCAAGAATACTGATGACAGCCATGTGTATATAACAGACACAAGCATTTGAACTATTTATTCATCAGGAAACAGATAGAAGAGCAAGCTATCTAAGAGGCTAGCATTCCAATGGGTGACATGTGCCTGTAATCCCAGCGTTTAGGAGATGAGATCGGGAAGATGAGGAGTTCGAGGTTATCTTCAGCTGTATGTACCGTAAGTTCAGACCTAGACTGAGGTACATGCATACACATATCAGAAAAGAAAATTCATGTCTCTAAGGTGAGAGGTTAGTCGTTATACCAGATAGATCAAAGCCTACCACATACAGCTGCCCAGCGAGGAACTTACTAAGAAACTGTGTCTTTCACAAATGTAGATGTACAAAAAGACAGTTTTATAATCATTGAGAAAGTTCAGATGTTTTGACGTTCACACATTGTGCTTATATGCAAAGTCAAGGTTATATAGTGTTCTTTCATAGACTCTAATTCATGAAAATGCATGGAATGGATTAGAACTCTGTAGACGTTTCTATACAATTTACACTTCCATTACCGGCGATGCTGCTATGATGGCACACACAGAATAGCAAATCTGAAAAGCTGATGCTGGCAATTGGAAAGAGTGGCGTGAGGAGGAGGGGAAAATAAAAACTAAAAGGAAAATTCAGCTTTATAAGACAGGGTATTCTATGGGCCAGGCAGTGGTGGTGCACGCCTTTAATTTCAGTGATCAGGAGGCAGAGACAGGCAGATCTCTGAGGCCAGCCTGGTCTATAGAGCAAGTTCCAGGACATCCAGGGCTACATAGAGAAACCCTATTTTTTTTATTATTGAAAATAAATAAATAAATAATAAATAAATAAATAAATAATCAAGCCATTTTAAGGCTGAGACTACGTTGCGTGAAGCTCTAGGTTTACTCACCAACAGTGAATACACCAGGCATTGTGTTCCATGCCTACAATCCCAGTACTCAGAAAGTAGAGATAGGAGTTCAAAAAGCTCAAGGTTATCCAGGGTTACATATTTGAGGCCAAACTGGTCTACATGAGACCCTGTTTTAAAAAGAAAGAGAACCTTCCTCCTCCTACCTCCACCAAACAAATAAAAAATGAATGCCAGATTGTGGCTACTTAATTACATGGAGGTTCTCCCTCAGAGCTTGCTGACTGTCACTTTGGGAGCCTCATTTGAAGATGAACCCCTTGTCTTTGAGGAACGGCTCTCCATTGCACTACCCTTTTGGACATTCCCACGATTCAGCAGACACTCTGCAAGCATCCCTTCCTAACCCACCCATCTTCTGGGCCACACTTCTACGTTCTTCGAGATATAGAGATTCACTCCACCTTACTTGTGCACAGGTCACAGATTTGCTAGAAACAGTAGTGATGCTAAGATGACACAGCTGTCTAAGCATCTTCTCATCCTGCCTGACATTGATTTTTGAACGTGTCACTAACCTTGCTGGCTTACTAAGGCAAATTCAGATTTAATTTCTTAGAAGCTCCTGGTATTTCTTCAGCTAGAAAGAATGCCAATGCAGACACACATGATGCATTTTTACACTCTAGTTTTCAGCCTCATTGCCAAATAAAGTGGCCTCCTCAAATTTCTCCAAGTGCATTGGAATAAGTGGGGAGGTGGAGTGGGAAATAAACTTTTTTGTTAACAGAATACAACTTATTATGAGTGGGCATGGTAATACTAGTAATTCTATCACAGAGCTGAGGCAGAGAATTGTGAATTTGAAGGCAGTCTGGGCTATATAGCAGCAATACTTTGCCTTGTTTAAAAAATATATATCCTTGAGAAACCTTGATTGTATCAACTTCCAAATCTGTCATTCCAGTTTAAGGACACAATTGAAATCCATTTCATTTTGCAAAGTCCACCTAATCACCAAGTTAATGTTCATAAAATATCTAACCTTTCTCAAATTCTAGAATTTGTTTTTATTCATCAAAGGCATAAAATGTACACAGTTGATTTAAAAAAAAAAAAAAAAAGCAGGAAAGACAGTTTTGCAAGTCCACCATTTTACCTTGTGAAGAGCATACTACTTTGTCTTACACAGTGGTACGTTAGTTACTTTTCTCTTTTACTGTGACTAAATACCTGATGAGAAGCAACTTGAGAGGAAGGGTTTATTGTGGCTCACAGTTTGAGAAGAGATATGGTCCCGTCGTGGTGGAGAAATCATGGCGTCAGACGCATAAGACATCTAGTCACATTGGGTCTGCAGTCAAGAAGTAGATGGATAGGCTGGACAAGATGGTTCTGTGGTAAAAGCTGCCAGGCCTACCAACTGAGTTCAATCCCTGGGCCCCACATTGTGAAGGGAAAGTACTAATTGCCTAGGCTTGTCCTCTGACCTCTACATGCACACACACACACACACACACACACACACACAAGTTTGAGTGAGAATGGCCCTCTTAGCTTATATGTTTGAATGCTTGGGGCCTAGTTAGTAGAACTGTTTGGGAAGGATTAAGAGGTGTGGCTTTATTAAAGTAGGTGTGGCCCTGTCATTGGGATGGCTTTGAGATTTCAAAAGCCCACATCAGGCCCTGTCTCTGTCTCTGTCTCACTCTGTCTCTCTGTCTCTCTCTCTCTCTTTCTTTCTCTCTCTCTGCCACCAGTGAATCATGATGTAATGCTCACAGCTAATACTTCAGTGTCATGCCGGTCTGCTTCCCACCATGATGATCATGGACCAACCCTCTAAAACTGTGAGAAAGTCCCCACTTAAAATACTTTCTCTTATAAAAGCTGCCTTGGTCATGGTGTTTCTTCACCGCAATAGAACAGTAACTAAGACAGTACGATAAATACATGAGTGTAATAAAAAACAAATTCAAACCCCAAGAGTGGTCTCCAGTGACTCACTCTTCCAGCAAGCCTCTACTTCCTAAAGGTTCCACAACCTTCCAAGACAGTGCCACCCTGGAGCCCAAGAGTTCCAACACATGAGACTATTGGGAACATTTCACATTCAAGCCATGAGAGGCAAATAGAACCCCAACCTCTCCAACACTGAGAATAGTGCAGTATTCAGCACATGTTTGTATCCCCCGAGGAACGTCTGCATTCTCAAGTGTCTTTGGTTCAGAAGGTCACTGAGGGATTTGCTGTAGTTGTTGTTGTTGTTGTTTTATACAAACCCTTTTGTGAAGGCACAGAAGTGACACACAAGTGAATAGTTAGGCAGCAGAGATGTCTTGTATTTTTCTTGTTTAAGATCTTCAAATGGCTCAATTTGCTTGTATTTGGGGGAAGGTTGTACTCTAAAACTGTTTTTAAGTATAAGCTGCCTATTTAAAATTCTGGTTATTCATCAGCTGTTGCAAAGAAACACTTTTGTGTTTTCACAGCAGGAAGTGCACTAATCCCTCTTCAGAATTTATCTTTCCATACCGACCCAACACACACGCTACAGGGAGGGGAGTGTTCAGCATTTGGACTTGCAGGCTTTCAGCACTCACAATTATGACATTTGAGCTTGTGTCTTTTGAGATTGTGACCCAAGCCAGCAGGACAGACGACTAGATTTCTTACTGAACGGTGGTTTTTCTTCACCTGGAAAGCTCACTCTATATTTCTGTCCAGCCAGCTTCAGGAGCAGGGAACAAGAAGGCCACCCACTGGGGAGTAGCTATTTGTATCTTGTTGGTGATCAGAGGTGGGCAGGTGGGCTCAGGTTTGGCATTCTCGTACCCTGTTAATGGTACACAGAATTCTGGGAGCAGAAAGAGGGGGATTGTGTGTTGATGGATAAAGAGAATGAGGGAGACTGAGAAGGGAGCAGGTGAACAGGATACTTAACAGCCATCTTCCTTCTACTCAATTTTATCTAGAGTTGTCTTTGTCTCATTGTGTCCAAATTCATGAGACAGCCACAAGGAACAGTTAAAAACTATTTCTGTAGGTTCCCACCAGTCCAGTTTTAAGATGGGGGAGGAGGGCGAGAAGAGAGGAGGGAGAGAGAGTAAGAGAGATGAAGCCTTCTGGAAAGTCACTCCGAGGTAGCCATGACTCGGCTTTGGACTACAGCAAGAGTTACTTTTTCTGTCACCTTTGAAAATCCTTCTCCTTTCTCAGGCTGCTGAAGGGAGACAGCCTTCACAGGGCGGCTTTTGGTCCACTTGAGAAAGAACACCACTTCCTTCTTTCAGAAAGGTCTTCATAAATACTTGTCAGTTGATTGATGATACGACATTGCCCAACCCAATCACATCTTCCCCAGGTATGCAAACTTCCTGCTCAAAGACAGACTTCCTCCGTGCCACACTGAAGAGAAAACAGAAGGGAAGGTGGCCAGCATGTGTTTGGCAGACGTGCTCCAAGAGTTCCCTGTGGAGAACCAATGGCAGAAACACACGGGCTAACGAGCTTCAGATCAACAATGGCCAGAATCTGTGTTTGAGAACAGACAGGCTTTCCTCAATGAACACAGGCTAGGAGGAAGGGGGTGGGGTACAAAGGAATGCATGGAATTACTGGAAGCACATCTGGTTCAATTAAAGAATAAAACCCTTTAAAAAAAAAAAAAAAAAAAAAAAAAAGCCAGGGGCCTGGTTGTATAGGTAATGTTGTAAGATTGGTGATAGCTTTGTAAGAGCGGAGATTTACTCTTTTTGGCTAAGTTTCCAATATTCCAAAGCAGAGACACAGTATCTGCTGTGTGAGTGAGTTAATGACTGAATGACTGACTGACTGACTGATGATGATGAATGAAGAATGACTGACTGACTGAATGACTGACTGACTGAATGAATCTATGAAAAAAATCTTTGCGTATGAGGAAACTTATTCAAACTATGCTTATTAAAAAAATCAGTGCTTCTGTTTTGCTTTAGACACTGGATTCTGTTCTAATATAGTCGTGGTGAACCTAAAGGACTGCAGTGAGGCTTAGCTCAAACAGGAAGTCTGTTACCTCTCATCCACTCCTTCTTGGTACAGAAATTCCAACTCATAGGTCTGGGAGAAGTACTCAGGCCTGACATCCTCAGGAAACATTCTGGATGATTCTGACACAGAGGCCGCTCTGTTCTAGCGAATCCACTGAGCACAAGAGTAGACGTCGTAAGGGTGGGGAGTATTGCCTTCAACCTTGAAGTCAATGTTCACCTTAGATCACCACATCCTCTTCCTTACTCCTTTTACCAAAGTTGCCTGTTTGTGGTCTTCTGGAACTTTCCCTCAGGGCTGGTTTTGGCTGTGTTTTTTCTGTGTTTTTGAGATAAGGTCTCAAGTAGGTCAGGCTAACTTTGAACTTTAATCTGTACGTGCACCCTATCTTCCTGCCTCTATCTCCCAAATACTGACATTACAGGTAGGTTGCCACACCCAATTCCCTGTTTGCTTTGTAAAATTTGCTTTTATTTGTTGAGTCTTGGCCACACATAGCCCAGGCTGGCCTTAAACTTACTATGTAACTGAGCCTAGCTGTATATCCTCTTAATTCCTAAGCATTTGACAGGCATTTATTATGACACAGGCTTTCCTCATCTGCTCCTGGTCAAAAGACAATTTAAAGAAGAGCTAGGGGCTTGACTTCCACACACATGCTTGTGAGTTGCCATTCTTTCAAGAAGAGAAAGGTGGTTTTCCAGGAGAGATTATATTTTAACAAGCCCTTATTTAGGAGTCTTCTATTTAGCAGCAAATTGGTGGCGTACAATCACTACACAACTTGGTAATGTTGAACAGTGAGCAGTTTTATAATTTGTTGGAAAGACTATAAGCTTCTTATCAATTCATGATGTTTTATGTAATTTGGACCCATGGATCCTTTTTAAAGGGCTGTCTGGTAACTTTCTCATTAGCAACATGTTTACAATGGGTTTCCCACTTCTTTTCCTCAAGCTGGCTCCTGGAAAAAGGTTCTAACAAACTTCTGTGACTAAACTCTTAAAACCCACTAGAACCTATGAAAGAATGGTTGGGTCTTCTCTCAAAGGCAGAGAGTTGAGTGTGTTACCTTACATTCGGATCCTTGGACTTTTCTAGATGACCTTGAAATGGTTGTGGCTTGGCGTTCTTTAATGAGCACCAAAGTGCATGTGCTATGGCCCAAACCACAGGAAGAATACCTCAGCCTCCCTCCCCAGACTTGGGTCCCTATGTCCTAAGAACCTTTTTATTTACAGACAATGATTATGCACAAATTTCTGTCAAAATACAGAGGATTCTAATCACTGCTTTTCTCCTGGGCATCTCTCCTCAGCCCGGGTATAATTTCTTTCAGTTTTGATCAGGACGTCAGGGTGTGTGATGCATAACTAATGGACTTCCCACCGCCATCTGGCAAACTGCGTGAGTCCACAGCACAAGTTATGGCAGAAACCAGACCACAAGCCTGATTTAAAGGGAAGCAGGTTACAGGAGCGCTGTGCCTGTCAATGGCGGGTACCCTCGCAGGTCCATCCGTTTCCTTCTGGCTAGATTTCCAGCTTTGGCCATCAGTAAATGTCTAGCTTTCAAGACAGCACCCTTTGCCTGCACTGATGAAAGTAAAGCTTAGTTTTCAAATCCTTTTCTTACCAAAAAAATACTTGTCTTGCTTGTAGCGTTTTAGGGTTTTCTTTGGTTTGAATCATTCACATATCACTAGTAGTTACCAAAAATTTTAATTATATAAGGAATGTGGATTTTGAGTCTGAAGATGTTCACGCATATGAACTTAGATTCAAAGTTTGCTTTGATAATTACAAGAAAATATCTTCGTTACTCTGCTTGGAGCTACGGTTCCTGTCATTAGCTCTCCATCTCACGAAGAGATGGTTCACTAGAGTGCTTCATGTAATCGCAGAGCAAATGAAGACAGTGGCGGTCGCAATTACACTCAGTGTAATTTACGTTCTTAATAGTTCTTCTGTGAAATTTTTTTCTTTCAGAAGTACTTACTGCCATGTCATTTTTTTATATTATCCCATTCCCAGGTTGGAAATTTTCTATACATCATATCCATATATGTAAACTTAAAATTTACTGTAAGTTACTGTAAGTCAAAGCAAGCCAACTTGAATTTGCTTAGAAAATAAATCTGTTTTGCCTGCTTTAAAAAATTGCATTATGTTTCTTCTTTATTTTTTTTCATTTAATTTGCTTATTTATTATTACTTATGTACTGTGTCTGATGTGTGTCTGGGTGTAGGCACATACATACCAGGGCACATGTATAGATGTCAGACGACAACTTTTGGGCTCAGTTCTCTTTCCATCTGGTTAAGGCAGGCTGTCTGATGTTTCTGCCGTGTTACACTCTCCAGGCTAGCTAGACTATGAGCTTCTGGGTGATTTCCTGACTATGCCTCATATCTCCACAGGAATGCTATAATTAGACACAGGTTAATATGTCCAGCTTTTTTACATGGGTTTGAATTCAGGTCATCAGACTGTGTGGCCAGCACTTAAACCCCAATGAGCCATCTTGTCAGCCTTCTTTGCGTTGTCTCTTAAAGGAGAGTTGGATAACAGTTTGTGTCATGTCATACTTTAATCACAAGTATATTTTTCATAAGAGGTGGGGTTAACATGATAGGTTCCTCTTTTTATTAGTGGAAACTTAAACCCAACCATATAGGGTGAGTTGCAAACAAGGCAGAAACATGGCTGAGTCTCAAGAACCATGGGTTTAGAAACGAAACTACCACGGAGCTTGTCTACAACCTTGGCCACCTTCATTGGTTGGCTTTATTTCTTTTTCACTGATAACTGGCTCCTTCTATGCAGCAAATAACAGAGCTGTTTCATTACCTCATTGGTTAAGGTTCTTATCATTGTGACCTGACTAAAAGCAGCTTAAGGGAGGAAAGTTATAAGGAATACCATCCATCATGGCAGCCAAACCAGGAGTCTGAGGCAGCTGGTCGCATTGGGTCTGCAGTCAGGAAGCAGAAAACAGTCAGGAAGTGGGGCTGGGATATAAAACCTGAAGGCCTACCCCCCAGTGACTCACTTCTTCCAGTGAGGCTCCACCTCTTAAAGGTCCCACTATCTTTTATAATAACACCACTATGTGAGGTCAAGCCCCGACACATATAAACTTAGGTTACACTCTACACAGCCAAAGCATCACAGCTACCAGTAGCTCTTTAGGTTTCTATCTCATGAGTTTCAGCACTAAGTCACGCCAGACCTCCCAGAGAAGTTTCTCAGTTGCTTGCTTTGGGTGAGGGAGGGTCCCATTGCTAGATCAATGTCATGCTATTTGACAGGCACAGATAATCATGTAAGAAGGGTAAGTAACAGAAGTGAATCAGGCTAGTCCTCAGAGGCATATGCGTGCAATTGTGGTGGTGAAGTCAGAAGCAGTGAGCTCAGTCATGGTGGGAGTACCATTGACGTCTACCATTGTTTCCTTGTGTTGACAGATGACTGGCACACGGTTTGGTAGTGTTAAGTCTAAGTGACCAACTCCCTTGGTTTGTTCGTGTTCAAAGTTTTACCAGCTTCCAGTTCTACATTTCCTATTTCTCACAGCTGGAACTAGTCAATTCCACTCAATCTGCAATAGGCTAAGCCCTGCATTAATCTTAGAACAAATGACACAAAGGCCAATTCAGGAAAAGTAAGGTTGTTTATAGTTTACTTTTTCACTACTCAGATAGAGGACAGCATTTTATTGAATGGTTAGAGGGAAAGGTTTTTGCTTGGAAGCAGAATCCACCAGTTGTGTAAGCACACTCCAAACCCTTCTCTAGCATATCTTGAGGTTACATGTTTAAGTTTTCCCCAGAAACTTGCAAGGTAGCATGAACTTTGGATGCTGACAACCAAGGGGGTAACAGGGGCTTGGGAGGCTGTTTATCATTCTCTAGGGACATTGTCACAGTGATGTCATTGTCTAGTACTCAATGGTCAAGAGATGATGAGAGGTTTCTTGGCCTTAGATAGGCTTCTGTGTGGTTACTTGTTTCCCTGGTGACATTCTGTGTGGACTTCAAACCTGTTCCTGGCTCTTTTAGAAGTTATGTAAGCTTGGCTATGATGATAAATCCATCTCTGTTGACACTGTTTTGAAATAATTCTGCTGCCTTGCAGTGCATATCCTGAAGCAATGCTATGCCATGAAGAACACAGATAACTGCCATCAAATGGAGAAGCACCACACAGTGTCTTCTAAATGCCTTTTATCCCTGATACCTGCATTAGAGCTCCTATAACCTGCTCACCAACACTGGCTCATGAGAGACAGACGAACGTGCCGAACTCCCTATTACTTGTGAATTTGTGGAAGAATACATGTGCTGTCTCCAATCAGCACATAGTTCAATTAAAATAATTTCATCGTGAACAGTGGATGCAGCATGAGTCAACGGTGTTAACACTGTTGATAACTGTGAACTGGCTGTGGCCTACCAAATGCAGTGAATACCTAGTGTAAATGCTAGAGCATACTTTGTTGTACCACCGATTTCGTATCTACCCTGGCTCTGGTCTCCATCTTGGAGATCTGTTTTGTCTCTTGGCTAACCAATGTCTCTCACTGAACTACTACATTCATAGAAAGTCCTCACCAGAGCAACTGAATAACTCTTCAGGTGTTTCTTAGTTCTACTTGCTTCAATTGCTGCTGACTCCAGGACAGTCAGGGATATACAGTGAAACTCTGTCTCGAAAAACAAAAACAAATAAACAAAATAAAACAAAAAACAACAAACAAATCAACAAGCAAGAAAATGGCACCAATGACTGATGAATCACCTATTGCTTTGGTCCTTGGTAACCTGTTGGTGCTTTAGAGAAGGAAGGTGACAGTTTCCTGTCTTCTCCCTGTGCTTGCTTCCAGTCCGGTCCATTATCCTAAGTCACACAGACACCCTTGTCATTGTCTATGCCATCTCACCCCTCCTTTTATCTCCTGTCTCATCTCTGAGTCATAGGTTGAGTTTTTTTGTTTGTTATATTTCCAAACTACTGTTTATGACATAAGTTTTTAGCTTCAAATATTTCAAGGCTTTGATTTTGATGCGCAACACCATGATTGGCCACCCTTTTCCTTCTTCCAAAGCTCAGGTCTTCGAAACTCAAAGCCTTGGCTGCAAGTTGCCAGTGCTTGGTGCTTCATGACCCTGCTCTAACAGTGTATGTATATGGCAGGAGCATGACTGAGAAAGATAAAACAGAATAAGATTTTTGTTGTTGTTGTCAAAAAAGTAAAGACAAAATTGCAGTGGTTGATATATTAAAATATTATCTCACACATAAAGGAAAATTTGGGAAGTCTGCCTGGCTGTGATTATTTCTGAGAAATGAAGAAGGCTTGATAACAGTCTGAGAGCAGATTTCTATTTTCATTCTGTAAACTTCTTTTTGTATCTGTAATTATTTATAAATATGTCTGAATATTAACTTCTGTAAGAAAACCACTGATTATAAGAAACAAGAACAGATTTTCAACACAGGCATTGTACTCTAATTTTGGAGATAGCATTGGTACATGTGTATACACATATGTGTGAATGTGGACCTTTTTATATGTGTATGTATGTGAAGTATGTATGTGTGGTGTGTGTATATGATGTGTGTGTGTGTGTGTGTACATGCAGAGGCCAGAGGAAGGTTTAGAAGACCTCCTCTATCACTCTCTGATATGTTCTTTTGAGGCAGAGTCTCTCACTGCACAGAGAGCTCATGATTTTTGTTAGGATGGCATACAGCAAGCTTCAGCTATCTTCCTGTCCCTGTCCCTATCAATGGGACCACACCTGGCTTTTTATGCGAGTGCTGAGGTCCAGACTTGGGTGCCCAGGCATGCAGGTACAGCAAACACTCTTACCTGCCAAGCTTTCTTTCCTGCCCTCAAATCCTTTTTACCCTTGATCTTTGCTGTTCATTATACTGATGCTGATCGTAGTTGTGCTTTTCTGTCTCCCTGACTCTTTCCAGATGCTATTGAGTTCATCTCCTCTGAAAGCCTTTCTGGACTTGTGCATTATCTCGTCCAGACTGGGTTGTACTCTTCCCGTGTCTGCTGGGACTCCCCATACACCATTACCATGGCTCTTACAGTGGTGAAGTTTGTCTTTGCCTCTGTGTTTACCTTCTCCACTCTATTATGAACTTTTTGAGGATAGAAGTTGTATCTCATTCGTTATTACATCTCTAGGGCCCTGCATTGGCTGGTAAGGCAGTGTTTAATGCTTATTTAAATTCTGTTCCTGCATCTCCATCATAGAATTGCTGCCCTGACATACAAGAAATAAGTGAAAATACAAATACTGGCTTGACGTAGCATGCTTTGCTACTTGACAAGTTATTTTTTCTGTATCTTCATTTATTTTTTCATATCTATGTAACTTTTCTTCACATTTGGAAGAGCAACTCCTTTTTTCTTAATTTCCTAAGAAAATTCAATTCACTCTCTTTCCTCTAATCTTAACTGATAACGAGCCCCATTTTGAGAACAATACCTCCACATCTGGTTTTGAAAACATCTTCTTTTTTTTCTCTTGTACCAAAGTCATTTAGCCCATGAACTATCACCATTCTCTGGGATCTGAGACATAACTGGGCTAGACTTGGTGAACGACAGCTGAATTTCATGTTTGTTTATTCAGTTATTTCTGAATGTTTACTATATGCTAAACATCATACTGCATTAAAAGTGACACCAACAAATAAGACTCGATCTCTGTGCCTGAGTAACGAGGATCTTTGAAGAAAACAGGTGGTTCTTCCGACTGGGATAGGTTGAGGACCATATAGACAGTTTTGAGAAAGCACATGAGATTGTGTAATCTCATAAGGATATTGACAGTTAGGACCCATCACTATCCCCAGGCCTGAAATGAGGTGTAGGAGCTCAGGTGATATAACATGACATGAAAGAGAGGTACCAATAAGCTGTGTGGAGATGCTTCCTGACAGGCGTAGTCTAAAGTTAATGTCACAGTTAGACCATGGCGACAGAACAGGGAAAGGCCCGGGAATAAATACTCTAACTTTACTCTCTTTGCTTTGCTGGTATCCCTTCCAGACCTGTGGGAACAAGTGGGAGAGGAAACCCATCGGTACAGCCTCTTTGAGCATAGCTGGAAAGAAATGCACAGACTGGATCAGCAGGTGGAAAGCTGTTTGATACCTAACAGGACTAAATATAGGATAGTAAAAGTGTGAGCTGCATCTTCAGGAAACCCTGGGGACCTGGAAAGAACGATCTCAAAGCAGTGTGGGCCTAGAGATGGGCTCAAGGGTAATAGAAGAGAGGGATGATAAGGCTGGAAGCAGCGTAATGAACTTGGAAATGCTCAGGAGGCAAAGGTGTTAAGTCTGAAGGAATGAGGATTTGTGGACACTCACTCACAGATGTCTAGCTCATGCAATTGTTAGCTGATGGCACATTGAGATGCAGTCGCAGACTAAAGAGAATAAGTGTGCACTAGGGCCACAAGAATGAAATACCAGGTGGCCTTAAACAAAAAACAAAGACATTTTAAATTATAAGGAAAAAGATCTAGGCAGGAAGGACAGATCTGACACTTATTAACATAGACCACTGTCTTACCAAGCCAATGCAGGGCTCTAGAGATGTAGTAAAGAATAAGAAACAATTTCTGTCCTCAAAAAGTTCACAGTAGAGTGGAGAAGATAAACACAGAGGCAAAGACATGTAGATAGAAACAAGACTGGAGGTTAAGACTTGTAATTACAGCTACTTGGAAGGCTAAAGTAGGGAAATTACAAGTTCAAGGCCAGCTAGGACAGCAGAGATCAGCCTGGGATACTCAGTGAAGCCTTGTCTCAAACTAAAACCGCTGCTCTTGCACAGATCCCAAGTTCCCGGCAGAGCTAAGACTAGAAACCCCAGTGATCCTGAAGGGACGGGAGGTGCTTCACCTGATTCCCAGGCACCAGGTAACTAGCCACAGCCCACCATAGATTTGTGGCCATCAGTCATGTATGGGCAATGCCACAAGCCCCTCTAGAGGTAGAGGATGTGACCAGTGGCAGAGCAGATGAGGGACCATGAACCCTAAAAGCACCCACATAGGCTACTCATAATCACCTGTAAGTCCAGCTTGAGCTGCTTGGATACCCCTGGCCCCAAGGGCACTTGCATGCATGTGCACAGACACGTATAACTAAAAGAGAAAGAGAAAAAGCCAAAAAAAAAAAAAAAGGACTGTGAGTCTGGCCTGATGGCTCAGTTGGTAAAGGTGCTTGCCACCAAGCCTGAAAACCTGAATTTGATATATGGGACCCACACGATAGAAGGACAGAATTCGTTCCTGGGTGTGCCCTCTGATGCACTCAGATACCATGACATGTGAGCTCATACACACACACACATTATACGCCCACAAAAATAAATATACATGTGATGGTTTGTAGATGCCTGGCCCAGGAAGTGGCACTAATTGGAGGTGTGGCCTTGTTGGAGTAGGTGTGTCACTGTGGGCATGTGCTTTAATTCCCTATTCCTAGCTGCCTAGAAGCCAGTCTTCCACTAGCAGCCTTCAGATGAAGATGTAGAACTCTTAGCTCTGCCTGCACCACACCTGCCTAGATGCTGCCATGCTCCCACCTTGATGATAGTGGACTGAACCTCTGACTCTGTAAACCAGCCCCAGTTAAATATTGTCCTTTATAAGACTTGCCTTGGTCATGGTGTCTGTTCACAGCAGTAAAACCCTAACTAAGACAATACACATACCTACATAAATATAGTCCAAAAATGTTAAGGGTTGAAACTGTAGCTTAACGGTAGAATGCTTATAAACATGTGAGAAACCCTAGGTTCAATCCCCATTGCCAAAATAAAAGAAAATAAAATTATGTAGCTAGGATGTAGTTGAAATATGTAAGTACATGGTGGCTCACAGAGTCACATATGAGAGACAAATCATTAGACAACCCTGTCATTGAAGATCATAGAGTATACTTACATAAATCAAGATGCTTATATCACTAGACAAATGTAATCTTTTCTAAATCTGTATGTGTGTATGGTATGTGTATATTAGTGTGTGTATGCTACGTATATGTGTGTGTATATATGTGCATGTTCACATGTGCAGATATGGGCTCATGCGTGGCATAATGTGCATGTGGAAGTCAGAGGACAGCCTCATGTTTTGGTCCTCACCTTGTGTTGCTAAGTCTCCTTGCTCTGCGGCATCCCATCAGGCTAGCTGGCCCACAAGGTTCTGGGGACTCTCCTATCTCTGCCTTCTGTCTTGTCATTGGAGTGTTGGGGTTACAGACATGGGCTACTGCATCCAGCTTTATGTGGGTCCTGGGGATCTGAACTCAGGTCCTAACGTTTGCACAGCAAAGCACTTGGCTACTGAGTCATCTCCAGCTCATAAATCTAAACCTACAGGACCACACTGTACAGTCACTAGTCACAAACGGAAACATCGTAAAGGATACACTATAAGCCTATCGCCATAGATTGAATCTGACAGTGACTGCTTAACAGAGAAAGAAAAGAACTCCTAAGAAAGAATGTGGCCAGGCAGAAATTAGTGACTGAAAGTGGATGTGTAGGATCCAGAGAGGATTTTTTAAAAGGAAGTTAAAGAATTCAAGAATCCTGCTTCGACACTTAACTAGGCTTGGGACTCTGCTCTCCTCGCTCCTGTGGACTATTCCAGGTTCCTTCTTCTCTTGACACTTTTCCTAATTTCGCTACCAAAACACTTCTTTTCTTCTGTCTCTAAATGTGCACACTCCCAAACCCTTATACAGTGATGTCCCTAACTCACAGAAGTGTTTATTGACTTGTTCTGAGCTCAGTCCTAGGGACAGCCCCCAGAGTCTTCCAAGATATGAAACCATTTTCCCACACAGGTGGTGTTCTTCTGAGAGACACTCTCGCCTGTGCATATCTGCCCTTTAGTCACTGACCTGTGTCAGGAGGTCTTTGGTATACTTTATTAATTTCACAGTCAGAATCTTTAGATATGTGAACAGGTAGGGAGAGGATGCAATAATAATAATATAAAAGAATAGCTGTGAATTGTAGCTCTCTGGAGGCAGAGCAATGTGGATTTCTTTTAGCTCTTCTAGTCTCCTGGGTTTTTCCCCTTATTCCAGTGCAACAAACATTGCAAGGAGGATCAAGGGGCAAACAAAGCAGGAAGTACTTAGTAGGAAGAAGCATATAACATCGGCTTAACCACTCTTACATCGCCCTGGCTAGAGGCAGACCACCAGTTCCCTGTGCATCAGAGTTGAGGCTCTCCTTTTGTCCCTCATTTCTATGCTTGATTTGAAGGCTTGAAGCAGTTTAGATATTCCCTTGAACTTATAAAAAATGAATCATCACTCACTAGTGGGAATGGGATTACTGACGGATAATCCACTCCAAAATATAAGATGTCAAGTCCAGGCAGGCAGTTTCTAGAGACACTGGTTTATGGGCCAAGTGTCTTTCTGGAAGCACCATTTGGGCTTATTGTTGGATTTATTGCTGATGGGTGGATTACTGCACTCCCCACTGTGGGCTAGCGATTAGACGGTACATCCCCACCTACAGGAATTCATTACAGCAAATGGCCTATTCTGTCTTCTGTTAATTTAGTCTGCAGTCCACAGCACATCATGTTAATGCTGCCTGGGTAGAAGATGGATGTTGTCCATGCTTATGTAACTTCTGGTTGAGTGCTTTATGCTCTGGCCATGCTTATTCGTGAGTCATAATTATGTCTGTGTTAAAACACGGCAGAGAGCTGTGTGTGCCTGTGTGGGTGTTTTATGGATGGGTGTTGTCTACAGTCTGGGAAGCTAAACCTGTTGGTAAAGCGTTTTCATTTACCTAAAAGAAAGATCTTAACATTTAGTAAGGATAGAGTTAATTTCAGTGAGCTATTTAGATGTAAAACGAGGCAGCAGAGTGTATAACTGGGTAGGAGCTAGCCTCCCACCTTCCCAGGTATCCTTGGAGAAGAAGGTGGGAGGTGGAAAGAGTTCTTAGCTTCTCCCTAGGCAGTTTCTGGTCATTTCTGTGTACCAGGTAGGGGTCCTCAGCCTCAGAAGAGAGATGGCAACACCTTTTAGGTAAAGGAAAACCAGCATATACAATGGATAAAAGGAACAACTCTGGATCAAGATTGGAGTGTCCTTGAGCAAGCTTATCTGTAAAATGGGATGGTAATCGAGTCTGTTTCGTGGGGTGGCTGTGGGATTAAATGAGTTACTACTTGAAAGGTTCCAGTGCCTCACGCATTGTGGTTCTCAGAAAGCCATCATCAGGAGAGTTCATGGAAAGACCTTAAAATCGGTGCTGACGCATGCCTTTTAGCCCCTCAGGAACGAGAAATCCCAGTCCATGTTGTCTCTCTTGAAAGCCTGATTAACCAGAGCGCTCTCCTTTGTCCTTAGAGGGTGGAGAGGGCAATTTCTCCTCCTTCTCCGGGAGTTCAATGTTCATGCAGGCTGTGGTGTGTGTTTGTCTTTTGTGAGGCTGTGTTCTTTCCACCCACACTACACCCCAGCCCCGCAGGCATCAAGGCCTCATTGCCAGGGCTGATTCTTTTCTTCTTGCTCAAGTTCAGACAGCTCTGTCAAAGCCCTTGTTTGCTCTGATGGAGTGTGGGTGACTTCGTGACTGCCTTCCCACCTTACCCAAGACCAGCTCATTCTCCCCAAAATGCTATGAATTGTTTACTGTGTGTGGTTCTTACTTTCCTGTACCCTAGCCAGCATGGTACGGGGCCTACGAGACACTCCGTGGACTCTACATTAGCAAACCCCATCTCTCTGTTTACTTCCGGTCTCAGAGTTCACCCCCTCTGCTGACACACCCCATCTCCACTGGCTTTGACTCCCTTGTCCAATTAAGAATGGGTCCCCTGGTTCATGCCATGCTAGGCTTCCCTAGTTTCTCCCCAGCAGTCATTGTCACCACAACAATCAGAAAGCAGAAAGGAACAGAACAGCCACACAGAATGGCTTTTCGAAATTTGAATATTGATGAGAAAGCTTACATTTTCAAGGCTCAGGAGAGAAGGGAGTCGGAGGTCCTGCCAACACGCTGCTCAGCTTAGCTCCACAATCTTGTCTCCTTCCTGGACCACTCCATTGAGGCTCATAGTGTTGCTTTATGCTTTTCCTCACTTGACTGCTGCTGGGGAGGGTTTGGAGAGCTGGCTTCTACTGCCTTGTTTTCTCTGTTTTTTGTTTTTGTTTTGTCAATTAAAGGAATTCTCTATGAGGCAGATCCATCCTTCCATATGATTCTAGAAGTAGTAATACTGTCCCTTTAGTAGGCATGAGACCCTGTTTTGTATGACATGAAACTCTTGACTTGGTAGGCTATAGTTCTTTTCCAGGTTGGCTTTTTCTTTAAAAGGCTTTGTGGGTGAAAACTAACAGTGGTTTTTCTTGGGCCTTCTGCATCAGAAAGCACTGTGTTTTTATCTCCAACTTTCAAACATCTCCCAGATAACCAGGGTAATGGAGAGTAGGGGTATTGTTCCAATGTATCACACAAACTAAGTTTTCTATAACACCCCCCAACCTGGAAACGGGTCTCCCTGCAGAGTCAGAATATAGTAGAGCCATGGGCATAGGTTTTAGAGCCAGACTGCTTCTGTTCAAGTTCTGCCATTCCCATTTCTTAGCTGGCTGAGCAAACTTGAACAACTTCTTCAAGCTTGCTGTGCCCCTGCCTCCTCATCTCTATAACGGAAGGCTGAGAGTCTATTTATCTGTCTCTTAGGGCTTCTGTGAAACGTAACTGAGTTGCTTTGTGTGATACATTTAGGACGGTGCCTAGTCTAGTGTACCTACTTAATATATATCAATGACCATCTTCTTTGCTTTCCTGCTGGCATTTGTTTACTACCTAATCTAATAACCCTGCTGATAGAAAGTTGAGGGCAGGAAGTGGAACAGATGATATAAGGAGAAACGACTGAAGCCAAGGGATGGGCATATTCATTACACTAGCCTCTCTGTGAATATTCATTTCCTATGATCAAATGCAAAGACAGTAAAAGGCTGAGCTGTGAAGTATGCCACCTCGGATCAAACGCAGTGTTGGGAGAGCCCATCCACGCTAGGTGGGAGGCCAAATGGCTGCAATCTGCTTAGACAACAGTTTGACAGGATGTATCAAGAACCCCCAAATGTTCGTTCCACTTACTATTTTATTGCTGCATGAAAAAAAATTACTCAGAAACTTGGCTTAACACATCCATTTTTTATGCCTACAGAATCTGTGGACGGGAATTTGGACAGGGTATATGGAGGATGCCTTTTCTTTGCTTCACAGCCTGCAGTACCTCAGCTGGTAGGACTCAAAGGCCCAGGTGACTAGGGTTAGGGACTGCTCTTCAGAAGGAAGGTGTCTTCACTCACAGATTTGGGTTCTAGACTGATTTGACACAAAATTTAGGAAGACTCCCTGGAATACCTCAAGGAAGCTCCACAGGCCCTGACTTCTCTACAGCATGATGGCTTTAAGCTAATCATGTTGTTTATATGGCAGCTCAGAGTTCCCAGGGTGCAGGTCCCAGGCATCAAGGCTCAGTGGTCTGTTTACTCTATTGATTGAAGTTGCCATAAGTCAGGCAAGATGCAAAGGGAAAGAAAATAGATCTCAGACCTCCATAGGAAGAATGGTCAAGAACATGGAGGCCAGTTTCATAGATCATGGAATATTTGTGACTTTTGACCCAGTGTTTTCGCATCTAAGAATTCATTTTCATGAAACCACTCTAAATGTAGATTATATAGGTGAGGCTATAGGTCAATGGTAGGGTGCCTGCCTACTATAGTATAGAGTATAGAGAGTATAGAGTATATAGCATATAGTATGTGGGACCCTGAGTTCAATTCCCAGTACATGCATAAGCACAGGAAGTGTACAAAGATTTATGCTCATATATATGCATGGATATATTACAGCATATTTTATAATAATAAAGCATTAGAAATGAAGTTAATGACTATCAATAGAAAAAATGAATAAATTAATACCAGAAAAATCACAAAGATAGTTTAAACACATTAAAATAATATCATGAAATCTTTTCATGCATAGGAAAATGGTCATATTTTAAAATGATAAATGTGGGATCCATACTGCTTATACTATGATCTAAAATGTATTTTCAAATCTGAATGATTAGACATGATATGAACTGAGATAAGGAGAAACTATCAAATCCTGACAGTGGTCATCTCCAAGTGAAACTATGGATAATTTTTTTCTCGATAGTTTTCTGCCTTTCTAAAAATTTCTACAGTTTGTCTATGTTTTTAAAGATTGATTTTTAGCTTTTGTGTATGTGTGTGTGTTGTGTGTGTGTGTTTGTGTGTGTGTGTTTGTGTGTGTGTTTGTGTGTGTGTGTTTGTGTGTGTGTGTGTGTGTGTGTGTGTGTGTGTGTGTGTGTAGGCCCACAGAGGCCAGAAGAAGGCATTGAATCCTCTGGAGTTGAGTTGGAGCTACAAAACGTGGGTACTAGGAATCAAACTCAGTTCTTCTGAAAGAGCAACTACTAAGCTATCTACCTACTACACACACACATACACACATACAAATACAATACACACACACCGCACACAGTACACACATACACACACACTACACATACCACATACACACACACCACATACACATATATACAAACCACACACCACATACATAAACACACATACTACATAACACACACACACACACACACATGCGCGCGCGCTCGCGCGCCATATATCACATACATACACAAACATACCACATATACACACTCATCACACACATACAGAACATATACACACACTACATACACACACATTACAAATGCACACACACAAATTATTAAAACTCCAATATGTTTATTCCATTAAAATAGTGGCTTCCTACCTCTTTAATTGCTATATTGAGCTATAAAAAAAATTGATTGAAATTTACATTTATATTTATCTTAATCCAGTTAGGTTGCTGTAACAAAATGTAATGAAACTATGTTGTTCTACATGGGTGTGTATAGGCAAACACGGGTGCACACCCATATGCTCCCGCATGTGGAAGCCAGAGGAAGATATCGAGTGTCTTTCTATATCACCTCCTGCCTTATTCGCATGAGACAGGGCCTCTCACTGAACACAAAGCTCACCATTTCACCGAGGCCTGACTGGCCGGTGAGCTCCTGGGTCTGTCCCCAAGTGTTGGGCTAACAGGCATGAGCAGCCATGACCAGCTTTTTCATACGCATTGGGAATTCAAACTCAGGCCCTCATGCATGGAGAGCGAGTGCTCTTACCCTGTGAACTATCTCCCTAGTTCCTAAAGCTGAGTAGCTTATAAACAACAGAAATTACTCCACAGCGTCCTGTCCCAGGAAGTCTAAAATCAAGCAGGAGGTGGCAGACTTTGTGATTGGTGCCAGATTGCTTTGTAGTTCATGGAGTACAACCTCCACCTCTGACCTCACAATGTGAGAAGAGTCAGAGGTGTTTCTCTTGCAGTTAAAAAAAAAAGAGATTTATTTAAGTTTTACATTATATGTCTAGGGGAGGAGGGACGTGCATGTGAGTGATGGAGCCCATGGAGGTAAGAGGCATTGGACTTCCCTGGAGCTGGAGTTACAGCCAGTCATGAAGTTCCTGATACAGGGGCTAGGAACCAAACTTGGGGCCCCTGTAAGAGCAGTACATGCCCTAACCACTGAGCCACTTCTCCAGTCCCTCTTGAAGTTGTTTTATAAGGCCGCTAATCCCCTTCATAGGGGCTCCATCCTCAGGCCCTAATCACTTTCCTAAGGGTCTTCCTCCTAGAACTATTCCCTTGGTGGGTAGAATGTCAGTCGATGAGTTTGGAAGGGTATAAATAATCAGACCACAGCAATATCATCAAACATATACACTCTGTACTGTGAAGAGGACGGACTAAGCTGAGCGGAAGCAGGACTCATGGCATCTTTTGAATGCAGTTTCTCCCTTACTCACCAAGTCTAATTGGTGCCAGTTTGAGGCCCAGGATTCCTTCTTCTCTTGGTTCAAGGTCATCAAGGTTGGGAAAGAAAGTGTAAATGTCATACTCCAGTTTTACCCTCCTTTCCTGTTCACTGAACATTAAAAAGAAAGTAGACATTAAATCAACTCCCAACAGTGTATTTTTCTCAGCTATAACATTTGCCCTTACATCTTCATAACTGTTTTCTATGATACTTCCTCAGTACACAAAGAAGTCACCCTCTGGCTCAGTCTCTGTAGGCCTTCACCCTGAACCTCAGAGAATCTCTGCTGTGCCCATGGCTTCCCGGCTCCCCTTCCTGAGGTTGCAAACTGTCCTGCCTCATTCTTCTCATGCCAGGCCAGGTACAGGCTTCCCAGTGAGTTCATTAGTTGCTTCTAAATGAGTAGTTGTGTCTATTCTCAGAAGAGGTCACTCTCCCTGTTTGACCCAAATCCGTGGCTTCCATCCGTACTCAGCAGGCTCCGATGCTTTCTGCCTTGGTCCCCTCCTGAGACAGATGGTGACAGCCAGCCCTCCCTTCCGCATCCTCATCTGTGAATTCAACATGTGCAGATTCAGCCAAGCTCAGAGCAAAAAAGCGGGGAAAATTCCATGTATACTGAGCTCATAGAGGCTTTTCCTTATTGTTATTCCCTAAACTGTACGGTACAACTCACAGAACGTTACAAGATTCGCTGGGGTCTGACTATGTGAGCCTCTCCAACTTACTCATTGACACTGTGCTCATCAAAGTGTTAGCTGGCAAAGCCTTTAGTAGATGATTATGTCTGGGGATAGAACCTTGTTAAATAGGCCCTGCCTTCCATATCATTTAGATTGTAAATAATCTGAAGGACTATAGGAAAATAAAGAGTGTTCGTAAATATTAAGCCATCTTTCATAAGAGATTTGAACACCTATGGATCTTGGTCTCCACAGTAGCCTTGGAGCCAATCCTTTGTAAACATGGGGTACAGAGAAAACACAGCTGTATATACCTAGACGCCAGCAGATAACCAACTTGCTCTTGTATACTCTTGATCTCTGGTATACTCAGAAGACCTATTCCACTCTTTTCTCCAAGTAAAATCTCTTGAGACTCATCAATGTATTTAAAGTATAAACAAAATTTCATACATACAACATAATGATTACAGCCACAACTTTGCTATAATTTGCACAATATACTTAGCACTATGTTTGAAAAAAAATATCTTAAGCATTTAATCAGTCAACAAAGTCCTATGGTAACATTTAAAATTAACTGCTGTCAAAGCTACAGATTATGATCAACATAATTTTCTTAGCACTTTCCTGGTCCCAATTACACCTGACAGTCATCTAATGTTGATGTTTATTATTAAAGGACAGCTTTTAGGACTATGTAGTCAAAACTACTCATGGTTTGACTTAAGTCACCTAGAAAGACTAGCAGTTTCTTTTTAATAAGCACGTCACAGCTTCCTCCTGTGTGTCAGATATGAGCACCAGCTGTCTGTTCCTTACTTTGTGGTTTGCTTCTTGTTATATGAGCCAAGGATTAGAGGCAAGGACACAATAGGGTTTGATATAGAAATGGAAATGGCTGCTGCTGCAAACTTTGGTTAAAACATTTTATTCTCTTAATGGATTTTCAAATTGGGAAAGATTTTACTGCCCACTCCAACTCTATTTTTATGCTAAATTGTTTTGTAAACACAAACTAACCAATGAAGTGTCACCCAGGCTATTGGCCAACATTCTAGTATTTCTAATAGATTACTGCCTTGGGGTTAGCTGGGCCAGAAGATGTCGTTTCACCAATACACTATGAGTAGAAGTAAAATTATGTATGACTTCAGGCAAAGTTTTAGGAACCAGGGTGTACTTTGCCATATTTTGTTCTTTGCTGGGTAAAGTGGAGCCCACTTTGTCTTGTTTCCTAATTCCCTAGATGAGCAGTCTTCCTACCTGCATTGCCATAGGACATGAAGAAACAGGCTCCTCAACCTTCTGATACTTCAAGGTTGTCGGTTAGAAAAGCATTATCTGGTGAGCAAGTCATCACTGGTAAAGCTAGTTAGATAATGAACAGGTGTGTAAATATAAAGAAGATATATGCTTATTTATGTACAGCAGAAGTTACTTACAGATGGGGCTATAGGTCTGGAAACCATGAATCTAAAATTCCCTACACTGATGTTGGCATATTAGTCTACTGGTCACTACCTTTATAATTCATCCGCATATCCATGTCCTGAATTATTTTTTGATCTTATTCTTTTCTATAGCTCTTCCAAAATCTTTTGAACTGAAGCTTCACAAATTAAAATGCATATTCGACAGCATAATTCAGTTTATACAAGGAAATAGCAGATGGTTAGAGAAAGGTTAATCTTGACTGTTAACTTGTTAGATTGAGAGAATCCTTCTATGAGGGTATGTCTATGATCTAATCAATAGTTGGATCCATTTGTGGATTCAAAATATGAATGCATGTGGGAAGACTGTAGAAGGAGGAGCTGATTTCAGGAAGCTTGATTGAGTGTGTCTTTGAGGGGTACATTTTTCCTGTCTTTGTTCTGTTTCTCAGCTCCTGTGCATTGAGCAGCTTTGCTCGCCTGGCCTTCCTTGACATGACAGATTAAGACCTGAAGCCATAGGTGAAGTCTATTTCCCCTCTTCAGGCCTTTTGTAGTCAGTTTACCCAATGGTGAGTGTTGACTGACACAGATATATCACATATTCCAGCTGTTTGTGATGCTGGTGATTTTTACTTTTTGGTCTGTATGTTTTCTAAATATCAAAATTAGTACACTTCCCCCATTCAACACACATACCAATAAAACTTAGACTAGCATCTGTGCTAATTAATATATGCCATCGAGAAAGAAAAGAGGATATATGTTGTAAAGCTGTGTGTATGTTTGTTTATATGTATAAAACAATGACCATACAGTTCAATGTCCTTCCATTTTAGGTAGACACCTACTATTATTTTACTCGAATCTCCTTGTTATTTTATGTATGTGTTATTTCTGGTTTCTTCCTCTGGTGGCTTGGATTGCCCTAAGCCTGGGTCCACCTTTCCTATCATTTTGGTTCTATGCATTTCAGTCGACATCTCTCTTTATATAATAGCTGTACCAGGAATAGTATCTCCAGTCTCATTTCCAATTCAATAAACACTTGCTGACCAATTACCATATGCCAAGCTGTGTGCTAGGTGCTTGGAATTCAAATAAAACAAGATGAGAAATCTGAAGGGTCAGGAGGTTCAGTGTCCTTCCATTTTAGGTAGCCACCTACCATTATTTTACTTGAATCTCCTTGTTATTTTATGTATGCGTTATTTCTAGTTTCTAAGCTACTAGATAGTCCCAAAACAGCTTTGGAGATTCTGTCCTCCTCAACACTGAAGCCCACTTGTGACCCCCACCTCCATGGGAATGCAGTGTTCATCATTACTGTTTTCCTCTAATATGTTTACACAGTACACAGTGGAGTCATCTTTCTTCCCTTTGGAATAAAGGCTAGTCATAGAACTTGGGTTGACAAATAAGATGTGAGTGCAAGCAATATGCCACCTGCATACAAGAGCATTTCTCATTGAATATGTAGCTTGCCATACTGGTCAGTGGGGAAGCTCTGGAATTTTAGCTCTCTCTACACCTGTGACATAGAGTAAAGCTCCTCTCCCTCAGTGACACAGGAAGACAACAGTGTAAGCATAAAGACTTTTAGGTTACTAAAATGTGGGACTATTTATTACTTCAGAATATGTTAATTTTCTTTTTCATTTTTCCCTCTAAATTTCAACATTTTTCTATATAAAATGAGTCAAATTTCAAACAATAAAAAGATTTGTTGTTCATATTTTGTGTATAAAATTTGCAGAGTTTATAATTTTAAGCAATGTATTATTTGGTAGACCTATCATTATGAGAAACTAATGTGTATTTATGTATATTTTAAAAACATATTTTAATCAAAATATAATGACATCCCTTCCCTCTTTCCTTCTTCCAGTGCCTCCCATGCTCTGCCCCATCCTCTAATTGAAATCCATTTTTTTTCCTTCTTATTGTTGCACACACACACACACACACACACACACACACACTTTCTTTGGGATTGATCCTGTGTGTTTTTTCCTCTATTAATATTGTCAATGCTAGGGTTTTGTTTTTGTAGCCATTTCTAGGAGACACTGTCTCAAAGCAGACTTCCTCATACTCTGACTCTTAGGATATTTTCTGCTCTTTTTTTATGATGTTCCCTGACCCATAGATGCAGGATCTCAGTTTGAGACACAAGAGTTAATGATGTTCTTGACAATGGAAGCAAAGAGATTCTTCACTGCTTGGGAAACTCAAAACAGGCACGCCTGTGGAAGCTGTCTTGAGTGAAGCATTCAACCCCAGCAGGGTTGGGCCAGAATGTAGTAGAAAGAGGGTAGTTAGGATTGCCCCCCCCCCACCATAGGCAGGAGCATTTTCACAGATGTATCAACTGAGGCTGGGGTTCCCACAATTCACTGATTTCTGTACTGTGTCCTGTTATGGTCATCTGTAATGGTTTCCTTTTGCTGTAAACACAAACTTCTTTGAAGAGGGAAATTCAGTTTCATTGACAATGGACTTACTCCAGATTGGGTGTGGATCTAGTGGGTGTGGCTCAGACATCATGGTGATTGTTACTGGCAGTTTGACACAACCTAGATTCACTTGTGAAGAGTGAAGAATTGAAGAATTGCCTTCATCAGATTGGCCTTGCCATTCTATTGATTGCTAATGGATATAGGAGAGCCCAGCCCTCTGTGGGCTATACTATTCCTAGGACAAGTGATCCTGAGCTGGATAAGAAAGTTTGCTGAGTGAGCCAGAGTATTCTCCATAGTTTCTGCTGTGGGTGACTGTTTGAGTTCCTGCCCTGATTCCCCTCAGTGATGGATTGTGACCTGGAAGTATGAGCCAAATAAACCATTTCCTCTCTAACTTGCTTCTGTTTGGAGTGTTTTATCATAGCCAAAGAAATCAGGCTCTCTAGTCTGGCCATGGATTGGTGGCTCTAGTGACCTGCAAGACTAAACAATAACGATGCTGAACTTGGACTAACTGTAGTCAGAAGGAACTGTCTCCTCAGGCTCTGTGTATTTTATATTCAAGAGGTACTTCATTGTGCCATGAAAGTCTTTGAAATAATATATCCCAACAGCGATATGTTTGGCAGCAGGAGGTCTGTACTTGAAGAAAGGAAAAGGATCAACTCTGAGCGCAAGGATTAAAGTTATCTGTGACAGTGGAACCTCAGGAGATGCTGGGCACACTGGCATGCCTCGTGAGAATCTCTAGTCCTGAGATGTGAGCATCCCACATAACCTCACCTTGAGAATCATTTGCTGCAGCCATCTGAGCTGTGTTTCAGTGGAAAGAAGAGTGGGTGTGAATGTAGGAGAAGTTAAGATAATATAAGATAAGGTACTATGATGATTATTGCTCTCCTTTATTCATTTTACAAGATATGCAAATTGCCCTGTGTTGGCAAGGTTGATGGAAATGGCAAATCACTATAGTCTTTTTGCAGACTGATAAGGTAGCATGTCTCAAAAGTTTAACCAAAAAAAAAAAAAAAAAAAAATGCGTACCTATGTGGAAAGCAGATAAAGTCCTGAGTGAATGTGCATTGCTGACATGAGCACAGCCATGCCAAGGACTCCAATGCCTCAGGCTCATGGGAGTGGGAAAGCTTTTCCCTTGTGAGGCTCTGGAAAATTGGCAAAGCCTTCTGTTGTCCAAGTATGAGTGTTTACAAACAACTGCCAAGTGTGTACAAAACTCATCTGTCACTGCTTCCTCTTCCTGGATGACTGCAGCCCGAGACTGCTCTCCTCCAGAGACCTCCTATCAAGATGAGCTAAGCCCTCCTTCTGGCCCTGTCCATAAGAAACAAGCTGAGTTTTCATATATCTAGTAGGTGCTCTCCATCAGAGTGAGCACAACCCACCTGATCCTAGCTCTTCTCTTTGTGTGTCTCATTTCATTATTCTTGCGTCACCCAATCAGGTTTCTGTGACCAAACCAAGGGTGGAATGTCTATTGATGCTTTCTCCCAAGGTAAAATTTTTAGACAGGATGCCCAGAATAAAAATCACATTTCCAACTTATCTTGCAAGTAAGGATGGGCAGATGAATAAATTCTGTCCAACAGGACGATAGTGGAGGTGATGTACTAAGGGCTGTCAGCACAGGTGCATAGACCCTTGTTTTCTCTATTCTCACTCACCTGCTCTGTGGAATGAGTGTGTGGTGACATCTAGGATTGTCAGAGCCATGAGACTGCAATAATCTGAGGACTTGATAATATGGGCAGAATCATCACCCAGCTTTGACCTTAGTTCAGATTTGACTTTATTCCGCCCTTATTTTCACTGAGTATCTCAAACGTAGCCTAAGTCTCCTCACTAAGGAACCAGAATCCCCACATTTGGGAGCCTGATCCTAGGTCAGTGATTGTACGTTTCATGCAATCATTTTAATAACAATAAAATTTACGATACACATTTTTAGATATGTGAAAGTTTGAAGGAAACTTGCTTTTGGTTAAAGCAGACTTTATAAAATGGAATAGTATGACAACTATCAAAGCTACTACACAGAACATTACTGTTGTAAACAAACATTCATTGCCAAATAATGCACACATAAAACAAGAAAATGGTTATTGGTGCATCATCAACTTTCCTCTCTCTATTCCTGCAGAGGAGAATTTCAAGTCTACCCACTAACTTCCTTCCTCTCCCTCATGCTTTGAGGCAGGACCTTTTCATCAGATAGAGAAAGAGGTCCTGAACATATATGTCAAATATCTAATGGTTTACTCTTGTTTGGTAGAGTAACATTTCCTTTTTTGGTTTTCTGATATATGTCTTCATTTGTAATAAAAAGAAAACCCCAATGCTAACATTTATTATTATTAGTTGTTTTGGTTTCTTTCTTTCTTTCTTCTCTTCCTCTCTTTCTCTCTCTCTTTCTCTCTTTCACTTCTCTCATTCTCTCTTTCTCTTCTCTCTTCTCTCTTTCTCCTCTCTCTTTCTCTGTTTTCTTTCTTCTTCTTTCTTTCTTTCTTTCTTTCTTTCTTTCTTTTCTTTCTTTCTTTCTTTCTTTCTTGATAGGTCTTGCATTGCAGACCAGGCTGTTGTAATTAATACTTCTGTATGAGCCTTCTGAGTGATAGAATATGCTTCCAACTTAAAAAGTCATTATTTTTAAAATGGGCTCTAGAATTTATTAATAATTCTCCAAATTTATGGAGAACCAAAAAACTTCACATGAGTCAATGGCTTAACTGTAGCCCATCAAAGCTATGGAACATTATTCACTATTATAAAGAAATGATCAATCATGCTACTAGAAGACATGAGGAAATTTCAGTTCCTGAGTGAAAGAGGCGAATTTGAACGTAATCTAATTATAGTACTGTATGAGTTCAATTCAATGACATCATGGAATAAGGCAACTATTCCAGAGGACTGTGGGACAGTGACACTACTCTGCATAATACAATAGGAGATACACATCATACAGGGTGCCAAGAGTCATAAAACTCACAATACCCAAAATGAATGAACTTAATGTTGACTATAGAATTGAATTATAGTGATGTATTCATGTAAGCTCATCAGTTGTGAGCAACATCCATTGGGGGACATGGGTTACAAAAGAAATGTTGAAAATGGGGACGCTTGTGCATGTATGAACTCAGGGAATATGAATGAGTTGCCATTTTGTTATTCTTTTGTTGTTGCTGTGACAAAACACTTGACCCAATATCTCAAGGAAGGAAGGTTTGTCTTCAGTTTAAGTGTTTCGTCCATCATGGTAGGGAAGGAATGGAGGCAGAGCTAGAAAGTAGCTGATCATGTGCATTTGTAGCCAGGAAGAAAAGAGAAATAAGGGCTGGAGCTCAACTTATTTCCTCTGGTTTGTTTAGTCTGGAATCCCAGCCACACTCATAGTGATGGCTCTTCCTTCTCCATTTAAATCTTGCTGGAAATGTCCTCATGGGCACATCTTGTACTTTGTCTCTTAGGCTATTCCAAACTCAGTCAGGTTGACAATTAAGATTAGTCATCAGGGCTATAAACTTCTCTTTTCATTTAATTTTACTTCTGTGGAGAACTAATCTTTAAAAATTAAGGTCTTTAAACATTAACAATAAATTTCTTTCAAAAAGTCTTTTGATACACACACACACCTCTCTCTCTCTCGTCTCTCTCTCTGTCTCTGTCTCTCTCTCTCTCTCTCTCTCTCTCTCTCTGTGTGTATGTGTGTGTGTGTGTGTTGTGTATGCATGTGCATAAGTACTTGTGGAGGCAGAAGAGAGCATCACATTCTGGATTTGGAGTTACAGAGAGGTTGGGAGCTGCCTAAGATATATGCTAGGAACAAAACTCATGTCCTCTGTACTCTTACCTGCTGATCCATCATCCATCTGTTTAAAGGTCCAAACCATTTACTGAGTGTTTTTTGAGGTAACAAAAGTAGAAGCATAAGCTCATCCCACATTTTCTCACTAGTGCAGTGAGGATTGAGACCACATGTGATCATTTCCTGTCAATCCTGCCTCTAGAACACAGCACACATCTCTATTAGCTTGATGTTACCTCTAGCCTCACCTCTAGCCCAGAGTCAGTCAGACTCAGGCCAGGTGATATTTGCCTGAAGCTCCCTTAGAGTGATAAGGAAGATGAAGGAAATACAATGGTTTGCTGTCATATTTCTGGGAAGAAAGAGTCATAGATACCTATGGCCGTTCATCACAGTCCCTTCATCTCCTTAACCAAATTCCCATCACCTGTGATCCTTCTACCCAACAAATATTGTGCCCATTCCTGTTTTTTACTCTTAATAGATCTAAAATATCAGCCAGCTGGCTGGAGACCTGACTCTTGTGTTATGTGTACAAAGAGAACGAACTCTGCCTTTGTAGTCCTGATATGTGGTTGTGTCACATAGTCATGATGGAAAATGACAATGTTGCAGCATGTTCTTGTTCTGGGCGGATCTGTGGTAACCATGTGTGGAATCTGAGGTTCCAGTAAGTTATACAGGAAAGGGAAATAGCAATAAGATGGTTCGCTGTCCATCAGTGAGACTGAGAACACTCTCTCACTTAATCATTTTTAGCTGCCCATGTGTCCTAGTTTGCTTTCTATTGGTGTGAGAAACATCCTGACCAAAATCACTGTGAAGAAAGGGCTTGTTTTGTCTCACATTTTATTGTCCATCATGATGGGAATTCTGGGCAAGCACCCAAGGCAGAAACCTAGAGGCAGGAACCGAAATAAAGGCCATGGAGGAGGGCTGCTTACTAGATTGCTTTCCATGGTTTTCTCACCCTGCTTTCTTCAGCCTAGGAACACCTGCCCAGTGTTGCACCCCCCACATTAAGCTGGGCCCTTTCCCATCAATGATTAATCAAGAAAATACCCTTACAGACTTGCCTATAGGCCAACCTGATGAAGCATTTTCTTAACTGAAGTTCCCTATTCCCAGATGACTCTAGCTTGTGTCGACACTGATAAAAAGTAACTAGTACACTATGTGTCTTAGTTAGGATGTCTTTGCTGTGAAGATACCCCGCCAGCAAGGCAACTCTTGAAAGGAAAGCATTCAATTGGGGCTGGCTTACAATTTCAGAGGTTCAGTCATTATCATCATGGCAGGAAGCATCACAGCATCCAGGCAGACATGGTGCTGGAGAAGGAGCTGAGAGTTCTACATCTTGACCCGAAGGAAGCCAGAAGGAGACTCTTTGCTACCCTGGGTGGAGCTTGAGACTTCAAAGCCCCACCACCACAGTGACACGTGTCCTCTAACAAGGTCACACCTCTTCCAACATGGCCACACCACCTAATAATGCCACCCCCTATTAACCAAACACTCAACACATGAGTCTATGGAGGTGCCAAACCTATTTAAACCACCACACCATGTCTTCAGACACTCTGAAGTCTTCTGGATCTACAGAAAGAAAAGAGAAGTTATCATTCTAGCTACAGAGGATGTACTAGAGTGGAAGACATTCATAACAATCCAACTCAAGAAACCGATCTTGAGCTTAACCAGTAGGCACAATTGTAGTTCTAAGTGGTTGGAAGGATGAGGAACAAGCCACAATTACTACGGGAGACATGTTTCAGTTGGTCATGCAGAAGGTATACACATGTGGAGGTCAGACAACTTGTGGGAGTCAGTTCTCTTCTTCCACCATAGTAGACCTGGATGCTCATTTGGAATAACAATAAATTCCTTTGTCCACTGAGACATCAAGCCTGCCCTCCAAGCCTGAGTCTAAAAATTATTTGTTTTACAACTTTCTGTGCCTGGCACAGAGTAATATTATTAAACACTTATTACACCAATAATGTCTTCTAGAATCTTCTAGGTAGAGTGGCTACTGGTCTCGGATGTTTGGGGATCCAAGATAGAAAGCAAATTTAATGGAAGCACACACAAAAAGAAATCCCCTCTCAATAAGCTTGCTGGCTCCCATGTGCAGTCACCAAAGGTAGATGATGACGTGGGTGTCAGGAGGTGCATGCTGACGGAGCCTAACATAACTGTCTCCTTAGAGGTCTGCAAGAGTCTGACATATTCAGAGGCGGATGCTCACAGCTAACCATTAAACTGATCATGGGGTTCCCAACAGAGAAGATAGAGTGAATGACTGAAGGAGTAGAAAGGATACGGGACCCATGAGGAGAGCAAGAATACCAACCAACCAGAGCCCCCAGGGTCTAAACACCAGCCTGGGAGCCCTTAGGGAGGGACCCATGGCTCCAGCTATAAATGCAAGGGAGCTATATATAAGTGGGAAAGAGATTCTTGGTCCCATGAAGGCTGGACATGTGGGGGGTGGTATTCGAGGGTGGGGAGGTGAGGTTCTGGGAGGGTGGGTGTGGGTACACCATCATAGAGGCAGGAGGAGGGGGGAAGGGATAGGGAGTTCCTGGGAGGGAGGGGGGAAAGGGGGTAAGGGGAAAACACCTGAAATGTAAATAAAAGTTCCAATAAAAAAATAAAAAAGCTTGCTGGCTAAATTTCCTGCTTGTTTGAAGAACACAAAGTCATCCAAGGGTCTAGAAGTAAAATCACATCTCCCTTCTTTTACATAAGGAAGGTTGTTTTAAAATTACTATGACTTATTTGTTTCCCCTAACCACCTTGGAAGTGCAAGAGGGTATTTCCATCTTGGGAAAATAACAGACTTGGTTAAATGATTTGCTCTAGCTAATCTGTGAAGGAGAAGCACAGCGACCATTTTCTAAATTAACCACACATATGGCTGAAGTCTGAGAGTCTGTGTGATGTAATCAAAGCACTTACTGCCTGGCCTTAGACTGCTGTAACTGTGGGAGCAGTTTCTGAAAATAATCACAAAGTTTGAAATGACAAGTTTATACACATCCGTTTTAGATACAGGAATTCCGATACACCCACCCACCCATCATCCCACTCACACCTCCTCATGCATATACAGTTGGCTCTTCCTATCTGTTCTGCTGTTGTGGATTCAGCCAACCACAGATTGAAACATATTCAGAAAGTTTTTGCATCAGTACAGCACACATACAAACCTTTTCTTGTCATTCTATAAGCAATATAGTAAAATAAATATTTACATTTTATTTGGACATTATAAATAATCTAGTGATGATTTAACAAATGTACAAGGACATGCATAGGCTATATTTAGTGCCACAGAACTAGTACAAAGACTTGAGCATCTGTGTACTTTGGTGTCTTTACAGGATCCTAGACCCAGCCCTCTCTGGATACCATGGGACAAGTGTACACCCAAATATGTATATATACACACACACTTGATACTAGGATTGCAGATCTTTATATTCCTCCTACAGTATCTTAGTTGTTATACATACATATGCTTATGAGTAGATACACACTAGTATAATTACCTTGGATTCACTCTGAGAGAGTTATATAAAATGACATTCTAGAGAATAGTTATGATTTTCCTCAAATATGTTTCAAAAGTTATGGTAGAGAGAAATATGTTTGAAATTTGAAATTAATTGAATTCATTCCCACCCCTTTTTGAGATATGATCTTATTATGTAGCCCAAGCTAGCCTGGAATGCAAGAAACATCTGCTTTAGCTTGCAGAGTGCCCAGATCACATAAGTGTACCAACACACCTGGCTCACTTAGTTCTTATGGCTGGTTCAGAGTCTTGAAAGTAGTTGGGACAGGAAGGAATCAGTGTCTTTTATGATAAAGGAGCAAGAAGGGGTTATAGCACACGTTAATGCAGTGCTAATCGTTACCCTAAGGCCAAGGACATTCTTTTGGTCAGGAGCAATCACCTGGGAATGTTGAAAACTAATGACCAAAAGTTTCAGGGAAACATGGGGCTGAATTACTGGTGCTGGTAAACAAATGATGAGAATGTGGGTACGGGGAAGGAGATTCTGCAGTGAAGGGAATGAAAGTTACCTATGGACATCTTAAAAGTTGTCATGGGACTGTCTACAGTTGTCTAGGGCATTGCCGACTCTGTTCTTTGGCATGAACAAAGAATTGGATGACTTGTGAAGATGGAAGATCAGGCTGTTAAAAGTAAACAAGGCATGATGGAGAGTGTTTCAGGAGACTCCTTCTCGGGGGGTACAGTTCCCCCTCTTTTATTTTTAAAGCCAATTTTTCAGAGTTCTTGTAAAATCAGGGCAGAAGCACCAACAGCCGCTCCTTCCACACTCAGAGAGTCATGAAGAACCATATTTAAAGAAATATAAAGCTACATCAATAATCTCTTTTATCAAAGGACTGTTGTAGAACAGCCAACAACTAATCAGTCTATATAATATATTGATTAATAATAGCTTCTTCTACTTTTTCTAAAATTACTCCTCTTTTGTCAATTAATTGTTGAGGGAAATTAGGATTTACGTCTCTCTTGAGAATATTAAACAGAGACTTAAATTCTTTTGTGGAGAGCTTAAAATAAGATCTAGCCAATTAACATCTCCTAGAAACTTTTGAAAATAATTTGAAATAAGTAAACTATCTTTTTTTTTCCAGACCCATTATCTGGGTTTTTTTTTATTGGATATTTGCGTATTTACCTTTCAATGTTATTTCCTCTCCCATTCTCCCCCAAAACCCCATATCCCATACCCCCTCCTCCTATTTTTATGAGGGTGTGCTCCGAACATCCTCCCAATCCCATCTCCCTGCTCTCTAATTCCCCAACACTAGAGAATCCAAACTTTTGGGGACCATGGCCCTCCACTTCCACTGATGCCTGACAAGGCCACCCTCAATTACCTATACAGGTGGAGTCCATGAGCCCTCCCTTTGTGTTCTCAGGCTGGAGGTTTAGACCCTGGGAGCTCTGGTTGAATCTTTTGATACTCCTTCTAAAAAGGACCAAAGCACCCACACTTTGGTCTTCCTTCTTTTTCTTGAGTTTCATGTGGTCTATGCGTTTCATCTTAGGTATTGTGAGCTTTTGGGCTAATATCCACTTATCAGTGAGTACATGCCATGTGTGTTCTTTTGTGATTGGATCACCTCACTCAGGATGATATTTTTCAGCTCAATCCATTTGACTAAGAATTTCACGAACTCATTGTTTTTAATAGCTGAGTAGTACTCCATTGTGTAAATGTACCACATTTTCTGTATCCATTATTCTGTTGAAGGACATCTGGGTTCTTTCTAACTTCTGGCTATTATATAAGGCTGCTTTTAACTCTCTAAAATTGAAAGCTCATGGCAAATCTGCTGCTGACTGCCTCTGGCATCACTGAAACCAATAAAAACTATGCCACAGCTATGTGGAAGGACCCTCTTACCCTTAAATGGAATGGCCTGGACCCAGTTCTCATATGGGGCCGAGCATTGATATGCCTGTTTGATACCACAGAAGGCACAGCTAAATGGCTGCCAAAACAATTAATGAAAAAAATAGATACCCCCACAAAGCCAGGCCCAACTATAAATAAGATGAATAACAATTGACCTCCAGGGAAGATAAATCTCCCTGAGAATTCCCTTCTTTTTCCTTTCCAGGTAAAAATGAAACACCCGTGATGTCTGCTGGTAGAAGCTCTAATCCTGATGCTGTCCTTCGGACCTATACTACTCAGACCTTTGATGGGCCATTGACAAAGACACCAAACAGCTAGAGATTGACATTACTAATCTGAAGAAATCCCTCGTTTCGCTGTCTGAAATGATCTCTGAAAATTGCAAAGGGCATTATTGGACTTGATTTACTCTTTTACAATAGAAAAGACTGTGTACAGCTCTTGACTATGTACAGCCCTTAAAGAAGAATGTTGCTTTTGCATAGACAAGACAGGGATGGTTAAAGAGAGCATGAAAAAGGTCTGAGAAGGCCCTGAGAAAAGACAGAGAGAGAAAGAGAAACATGGGAGCTGGTACAAGAATTGGTTAACCTCTCCACAGTTGTCAACCCTACTTCCTCCCATCATGGGACCATTAATTGGGTTAATTTTGCTTTTTTTTTTTTTTTTATCCCTGGGCCTTAAATAGACTGACTAACTTTGTGAAACAACAGATAGATAGATTTGATAGCAAAACCTATTCAGATACATTATCATAAGTTAGCTATGGAGGACCACGAGACTCAAGATGAGGTTGTTACTCTATCCAGGGTGTTCCCAAAATCCATCTCCACCCAACCTAAAAGAGGGGACTTCCACTCCTAGACCAAGCAGAGAGGGGCCACCCAGAACCCCCTCTGACTGGCAATCTGAATTCTTGCTTAGGCTTCGAGGCTAAGCACTGCAAGGGAATATAAATAAAAGTTAAAAATATCTCTCTGGGTTCCCTGAGGGACAAGCCTGACTGCATAGGGGTTGATGTCAAAAGTATCACCTCTCCAGGAAAAAGACATCGGGATGGATATGGCCCTCATGCTCACTGGACAACGACAGGAGGACCGGAGCCATTACAAGGTCCCCTTCAATTATTGGTGGTCAGGCCTCTATCCCCGACTTCGCAAGATTAGAATCGCTATAGCCCTTCTATACTTAGAGAAGGGAGGAGATGTCAGGGGCAGCCCTGCTTATACACTGAAGGCCTACAATCAGCCATAGGCCTAAAATCAGCAATAGGCCTGACATACATACATACTAACACCAAGTCTTGGGTCTCGTGGAAAAACACTGAAACAAATGACTATAAGCTATTGTAAACAGGCAGCTTTTGTGGAAATTTACCAGCCTGAGTAGTCAGAGACCTTGTAAATAGGTAGCCTCAGCGGATAGTACCAATTTAGATAAGGACAAGTGAATCATAGGCAGAGTCATAGTGACCTGTCTCCTGAACCTTCACCCAGCTGATACCCTGTTCTGAAAGATATCTGTACTCCCCCTGAACACCTACACTCGGTGTCATCCCCTTCCCCATGTCCTGCCTTTTTGTGTTATAACCCCTGTGTGAATAAGTAAAAATTATGATTTGATTTAAATAAATAAATAAATAGATCAGGCTGCAGAGTAAACAAAGTAAGGAGAAGACTAGATGCAAGTTTACTTTGTGGAAGCTGGCTTGGGTATTTTCTAGGGGCCCTGGGTCTCCTTTTTCTCCTTTAGACCTGTTTAGATACCTGCCCCAATGGCTTTCTGGCTCTTCCTCCTTGCAATGTCTTTCAGGAATAAGAAGCCACCATCTCAGGCACCTCCCTTGACTCTTCCTGCCTACCTTAATTACTCAAACCCTCTTTCCAAATGCTCCCGCCCTTTGCCTAAGACAGAATCCTAAGAGGTTCTTGTGCCTTCTCCAACATGTGCTCCAGAAAAGGAACAAGGACAATGGACAGCAGAAGGAATGGCTGAGTTTAGGATGAAGGAACTGACCAATGAGCCCTTATTCCGCACACTCTGGCTTGAAGAATAACCACTTTCAAGTCTATAGACTCAGCCATTGCCATCCCAGATATGTAATTTAGACATCATTTCAACCTAATAACTTCATGGCATACTTCATGCCAAAGGTAAAAGCTCTTTTTCATTTCTTCAGATTTAGTGTATGGCATACATCCTCAAAGTCTGCTGGAGATGAAGGCCCTGAGTCCTCTTTGTTTGGTGTCTAACACGAACCGCACAAGGCTTTGTACTGACTAGAAATAGCTCAGGAGATGTTTTATTTAAGCAAGTTTCTTAAAGGCAGATAATTGGGATCTGTCTCTTGATTTAATTATGTTCAATCAACGCATTGTAAAACTTTCAGGGAAATTCAGTTATAGGTCAAACTATGGAGATCAGAGCAATGTCTAAAACAGCCAGGATCATTATCAATCCCGGTTGCTAATTAGAAGAATTTGACCCTTGTCCTCTTATACCTGCTGAAAGTACCTGAATGGAGCTGGGTGTGAGTGGTTGGTGACTGCAGTCCTTGAATTTACAACACAAAGGCAGGAGGAGAGTGTCAGCTTTGGACACTTAGAGAATCTGAGATTAGGTGGGGTTGCAATTAGAACCTGTCTCAAAAAAGTCAAACAGGAGACTGAAAGCCCGGGCTGCTCTTTCAGAGAACCCAGGTTCAATTCCCAGCATCCACATGGCTGCTTGCAACAGTCTATAACTTCAGTTCCTCAGGATCTGATGATCTCTTTTGCACTTCACTGGATCTGGGCATACACTTGGGGACACAGATATCCACACAGGGAAAAATGCCCATATGTGTAAAATAAAATAATAATACAAGTTTTTTAAAGTTAAAAAGAAACCCAGAACAGCAACATTAATAATACATTTAAAAAGGAACCTGGTTCAGATGTAAAGGAGAGAACAGTGAACTGGGCTTGGCATGCTTTTCCCACGAATCCTACCTATCTTTGGCAGCTTTTCAGGAGTGACATCTAGTGCAAATGGTTCGCTTTGCCGGGTGTCTCTCAGCAAATCACATATTTTGAGAATGCATCAACTATAATTACAAGTACCTGGAAATCAGACATGTCACGTGCAGAATGTCTTTATGCCTCTGACTGATTGTTATGGCGTTGTATGACAAGAGGGATCAGGTAGGTGAACCTTGAACTGGCTGGCAGTGAAAAATTGCTTTTACTTTCACGATGGCCCTGGAGAGCTGACAGCCTCAGACTACCAGCTTCTTCCTGACTCAATTACCATGCTCCCTGACTCTTGAATATCAGGTCAAAGTTTTTAAAATCTACTTAGTGAGAGCTACCTGTTAGCATTGTGGAACTCAGTGGGTGATCGATCAGTCTGTCATCTCTTCCCGGTGCTCTTCATCATGGCTTCCGCTCTCAACCTGTGAACATGAACTCAGCAGCCCATCTCCAGCCAGGAACACTTGTTCGAGGTCAATCCTAGTCCATAATTCATTTAAAATTTACCTCTCCCAGGTACCTGGGTATATTGATGCTGGAGTTGAAATAAGATGTGATTTCATTTTCAAGGAGTCCACAGTCTGCCATAGAATATGTGTGCTTATGAGGCAGGTTTATGAGTCTACCATAAACACATACCAGAAGATTATGGAACCACTAAATGTGGGTTGAGAAGGTTGGAGCTTCAACATATCAGATCAAGTATTTGTGACTTTCTTTTCTAAACCCTCATGCTTTCTAATTTTTCTCTTCAAGTTACCACACCTCCTAGCTGTTAAATCCAGCCAGTCCTTTTTGTACACTTCAGTCCTGTCTATAATAACATCTGGAAATTTTGTTCTCTGTCTTTAGCTATCACAGTTCTAAGCGCCTGAGATTGTCAGTGCTCAAAAAGCCGAAAATGAAACAATCAGGCCAGCTGAACCCACCTGTCTGTCCACACCCATGTACCACTTACACACCCCAGCAGCGGCCTCTTGGCTGGTCTTACTGGCGCCAGGCCTGCCTTGCCCTGGTCTATCTGGGATGTTGTTGCATTTATTTGCCTGGAGTCAAGCGGCTTTATGATGCAGAGAGGTGGAGGAGGGAAACACTTACCTCAGCCTGTGAAACCTGAGTGTAATAATGTGAGTAGGAAGAACAAGAAGAAGGGCAAGAGGACTGGAAATATCTAGAGATTCACCAGCCCAGCCAGCAAAAAGCAATAAAGATAACAGCAAGAGGCGAGATGCCTAGGCTAGGAGCTGGGGGCTGGCATTTGCCTCCTGTGGCTGCTGCAACGAATTACCCCAAACTTGATGGCTTAAGGCCACAGAAATCGATATTCTCAGAGGTGTGAGGCCAGAAGTCCAAAGTCATTATCACTGGGTTGAAACAGACGCATTGACAGGACCACCACACTTTGCTCTGTCTGGAAGCTTCCTGACAGCTGTCTACATAATGCTCATCTCTGCCTTGAGGGAGGAGAGTCACACTGCCTTCTCTTTTTTGGTTGATTGGCCTCCTGCCTCTTCTTGTAAGGATGCATGAAGGATCCACTCAGATAGTTTGCATAATCCCCTCATATGAAGACAATTGTTTCTTAACCTAGTCTTCTCTGCAAAGCCCTCTTTGGTCTCATAAAGACATATTTACAAGCGCTGGAGATGTGGATGAGGAATCCTTTAAAGGGGGTGTGATTAGCCTATGACATAACACAGTCAGTTTTATAGAATGACCCAGGCATATAAATTTGGTCTCATGTTTGCTTTAGAACAGTTGTTGGGGTTTGGAGATGTGAATGAGACAGGGTAGCTACCTTTGAAGGCATCTGAATGAGCCAGGGGCATCTTCCAGGACACAGAGAATGCACTAGGACCTAAACCACAGTCCTAAAAACATCTATGTGCTATTTTATTGTAATAGGAGACAGGATAGCTATATGATTAAGGGGGAAAGCCAAATAACAGGGGTGCTTGAGCCCTGGAGGACTGATCTAAGCTGCTGTTCTCCAACAGTAAAATGGTACCTTGGAAGCTGTATTAGTTACTTTTATATTGCTGTGATAAAACACCATGACCCAGGCAACTTAGAGATGGAAACGTCTGTTTGGGCTTTTGATGCCAGAGGGTTAAGAGCCCGTCATGGTGGGAAGTATGTCAGCTCGAGGCCTGCGTGGCAGCTAAAGCAGCAGCCGAGAGCTCGCATCTTGAATCGCAAACTAGAAGCAGAGAGAGCAAACTGGAAATGGTCCTTAAGCTTTCAACGCCTGCCACCAACAAGGCCACATCTCTTCGACTTCCCAAACAGCATCATCACTGAGGACCAAGCATTCAAATATGAGAGACTATGGGGGTCACTTCTCACTCAGACTAACAGATTTAGCCCCGCTGTAGAATTGCTCTGTAGCCATCTTGTGGTGGTGACTCCTTTCCTAGCTAAGAAACAAGGCAGCTGCTTTAACCAACAGCCCAGGACTTCAAATCCCATCCTCTGCTTCCAAGTCAGTGTTGCCTCCCACTTTTATGCCAGCAGGTCTAGCCTTTGACAATGCTGTGAATGTAATGTAAATGGAGCTGAGTGGGATCTCAGCGCTCAGGAAGTAAAGGCAGGAGGATTAGGAATTCAAGATCATTCTCCCTAGGCTATATAACCAGTCTGAGGCTAGCCTGAGCAACATGGAAGACTATCTTTATATGTATATTAAAAAGAAAGAAATAAAAAAAAGTGCTCATGAGGTCTTTCATAATTTGAGTTCTCATTTTACTGAGGCCCCCTACACACACACACACACACACACACACACACACACATAATGTATGGATGACAAAGTCTGACTACATAGCCCTGGATGTCCTTAAATTCACTATATAGATCATGTTGGCCTTGAACTCATAAGATCTGCCTGCCTTCACCCCTTAGCCGAGTGCTGAGATTAATGGTGTGAGCTTTTTACCATACCTGGCTGTGCCTCAGGATACTTGGATGTCCTTTTCCTGCCCTGGATCTCTTCCACTATTTGCAAGACCAGCCTCATCTCATCACTACAATACCTGACCAGATGCCATTTCTTTCAGAAAGTCTCCTTAGAATCTCAGAGAAATCTAAGCAGCTCCTCCATCCACAGCTCCTGCTGGTCTTCTTACTTCACTTGACTGCCTCTGAAACACATATCAGACTTTCCATTTTTCCTGTGTGTCTACTTGTATGTGTGTGTTTGAGTTCATATGTGTGTGCACATATTCAGTGTATGTGTGTGTGTTAAGTGTACAGGTATGTGCATGTAAGTGTGCATACATTCAGTGTGTGCTTGTATACATGTATAGTATTTTGAGGTCAACCTTGGGTGTTGTTCCTTAAGGCATTGTCATGATTTTTTTTTCTTTTATGTGTTTTCTATGGACCAAAGTCAAGTCTTCATACCTGCATAGCATCTTAGTTTTGTCTCCTGTTGCTATGACAAAATATCCTTTATAAAGCAACTTAAAGGAGAAAGTATTTGGTTTACAATTCCAGGTTATAGTCCATCATGTCAAAGAAGTCCACTACAGAGTCATAATGGAACTGGTGACATTGCATATATTGTCAAGAGCAGAGAACAATGGGTTAATGCATGTGCAGGAACACTCAGTTTGCTCTATTCTTTTCATTCAATCTGGGCTCAGACCACAAAATGATGCTACTCACATTCAGGGTGGATCTTCACAGTTAACACAACATAACAGAAACTTCGCAAGACAGCCAGTCTGGTGGAAACAATGATTCCAGTTTCAGTGAGAGACCCTTTCTCAAAAACTAAAGTGGGTATGGTTGAGGAAGATACCTGTGGTTGAACTCTGGCCTCCATATACACAGGCAGGTCGAAGCACACACAAAGAAGAAAGAAAGTGAGAGAGAGAGACAACAGACAGAGAGAGAGAGAGAGAGAGAGAGAGAGAGAGAGAGAGAGAGAGAGAGAGATTAGGTTATCAGTAGCAGGAAGACAAATAAGAATTGCTGTCATAATACCTTGAGCTACACAGTGACTTGGCTCAATAGAGCTAAGGTGGACATGGAGATCACTAGTTAGAACATGGACTTATTCGAATTAAAACTTGCTACTATAGATTTGAAGTAGAAAGTGGGAAAAAGAGGAATCAAGGATGATGTCCTGGTCAGGGACTTTTTGTCAACTTGACACAAGGGAAGAATGAACCTCAACTGAGAAAATACTTCCTTTATTTTCTAATCATTGGTGTGGGAGAGTCCAGCTGGTTGTGGGTGGTGCTGTCCCTGAACAGGTGGACCTGGGTTGTATAAAAAGTAGCCTGAAGAAGCCATGGGGAGCAAGCCAGTGAGCCCCGTTTCTCCACCCTCTGTTTCAGTTCCTGTCTCCAGGTTCCTGCCTTGAGTTCTTGTCCTGACTTCCCTTCATAGATAGACTGTGATCAAGATGTGTAAGCCTAATAAACCCTTTCCTCTCCTGATTGCATTTTGTCATTGTGTTTTATAAAAGCAATAGAAGCCCAACTAAGACAGAGGAGTAGAAGTATGGAGTTTCATTATACGGGAGAGTAGTCGAAGAACGTTACTGTCAGAGATAGAAATGAAAATTCTGTAGAAAGGGTGAAAGGGAGGGGAGGAGAAGAGAGAAGGGAGGGAAGCAAGATACACACACATACGGAAAGAGATGGGGGAGAGATGAGACACGTGGGGTGCAAGAAAGAGGCTGTGTGTAAAAACCTGGTGAGGGATAAGCCACCATCAATGCACAGATTGTATTTATAGCCATTGGAATAAAGTGATAATGAATTAAAGAAAAGAAAGGTAAGATATGGAGACTGGCTGCAGCATAATCACCACAGATCAAAGGTCACTGAGATGACTGGGTAGGTAAAAGTGCTTGCTGCCAAACCTGAAGTCCTGAGTCCAGTCCCTGGAACCCATGGGGAAAGACTGCAGGGAACTGACTCCTGGAAGTTGTGCTCTGACCCCACATGCTCACTGTGGCATGTACACTCACCCATGTGAGTACTCACATCATGTGTACATCCAATAATTATGTACACACACAGAGAGAGACAGAGACAGAGAGACACACAGAGAGAGACAGAGAAAGACAGAAACAGGGAGAGAGATCGTGGAACTAGATGGGGAAGGAGAAAGTGAAAGGGTAACTGAGGAGAAGAGATACCAAGAGGCCAAGTTTTTCCAAAGGACAGGAGTGGCAGCTGCCCCCAAAGCTGCTAGAGAAAGGGCCGGGAGTCTGTTTTGTTGGCGCTGCCAAGCTGAGTGTGAGTAGAGGCTACATGGATGGATATTGGCTGAATGAATTAAGAAAAGAGGTGATGTTTGTATCTCTGTTTGCCCAGCAAAGAGTAACTCTGTAGCTTTTGAGGTGGAATTAGACTAGTTTATTGATTCATACAGAAAAGGTATCACAGAGAGCCTTGAATTTACCAAGACAGAATCAAACAGACAATGCCTTCATGGGTATCTAGTCTATCTAAAGCACCTGCTGGTAGAAAAACCAGAGGTAAAAGTTTCTGTTTCCTGCCATTCAAGCGGAGCTGTAGGGTGCTGATGCAGAGAAAGGGGCCGGGAGAAAATTGCAACTGCTTATTGCAACTGCCTACGTGTCCTTTTGTCTGAGAAGAGAGACAGGATTTGCTCTTAAAAGATACTAGCATGAGGGATAAAGCAGCTATCACACTCCCTCTTCCCAGAAAAATCTTTCATGACTGGCCAAAGGTTAGTTACCCACCAGGCTGATGAGTCATAGTGGGAGTGGCCAGACCTTTGAGAGCTCAATCTCCTAGGGCAATGTTATCTCCTCAACTTGCCTAAATAGAAATATAATGTGAGGCACAGCTGTCTGGCTTTTGTTTGTTTATTTGTTGTTTTTATGTAGCTAGTTATTTTGGCAGGCAGGGGAAGTTAAGGAAACTCATTAGAATTCATTTTAATATTATGCTTTATTTAATTCACTGTATCTCAGACATGATCATCTGGATATACAATCAAAGAGCATAATTATTGAGAAGACAGTTTATACTCATTTTATTGGCTATGCATCTGAAGTCTGGAGTATATTTTACACTTGTAGCACATCTCAACACAGACCAGCCACACACCCAACAGCTTGAGACCCACAACTATGCTAGGACTACCAATTGAGACAATGTAAGTCAAAACCTTGATTTTTTGGGGTTGGAAAGTCAGTCCAATGGTAGTGCTTGACCTATGAGCTAAAGGTTCTGGATTTGATCTCCAGTATTAGGAACCAGCAAGCTGACAAACATTTACCTTTTAGAGGTTGGCACTGACACGTTTCCAGTGTAGCACTGATCCCTCAATTCAGTCACCCCATTCAAATTTTACATCGCAGGCTTATGGGGGAAGGTTTCATCAGGAACATAGATCCCAAGTCAGAGAAAGGAATGACACAGTGACCCTCTCCCTGAGTTTCTGGACCATCTTCCCCACAGCCAGATGCCTAGTTTATACTGCTGGGAGCTTTCTGTACCACGGAGACCAAATGGATAAACACAGTTGTGTGAAGCCCAGACTCCAGCCAAAGGGGAACTAACACTGTGTGGACATCTGCCTCTTTCCAGCTCTTCTCAAGGCTCATGGACCTACAGATGCTTCCTCTTCTTCCGTGCTGTCAGCAATGTGTTTGGGAAAGGTCAGTACTCACAGGAATTGTTTGAACACATTGCAGGATCTCAGCAGACCAAGGTCTCAGTACATGAACAACTTGAGTGACAATGTGTTCCACATCCGACAACACTTACTCTTGAACAACTATGTCCAGAGCGAAGAGTACTGTTTACCCTCTGTTTCCGTGGGAGATTAGGTCTAGGACCTCCCACAAATATCGAAATCTGAGGATGCTATGGTCCCTTAGAGAAAATACCACAGTATACACACTAACCTGGAATATCTTCCTCTGTATTCTTAATCATCTTCAGTTTCCTTATAATACGTAATGCAAGTGCTGTATAAATAGTTATTATATTGTGTTGCTTAGGAAATACAAGGGCAAAAAAATCTGCATATATTCATTACAGATACAGTTTTCAACTTTTTATTTCTTTTTCTTTTCTTTCCTTTTTCACTTTTCAGTGCCAAATATTGAATCTAGGCTATACAATTACAGCAAGCATTCTACAACTTAGTTGTGTTCTTTTCAAGTATGTAATTGGTTGAATCCATGGTTGTTGAATCCATGGATATAAAGATCCAACAATGTTTAATTCAGAAAAATGAATACATAATGACATACTGGAGGTATGTCTCCCTGCCCTTTAATTAAGGGAAGAGGTACAGTAGGGAAATGACAGGGGCTGGCTAGTTGGCTTCCTAATGTCATGTCTTGTTGTTCTCTCTGCAACAGTTTTTCAGACTGTCCCTGCAATTTTCCTAAAGATGGAAATAGACATGGTAAGATAGCACCCAAGGCTGCCCTCTGAACCTGACTGCTTTAGGTTAATACCCTAAGCAATAGCCTTTGCTTTTTTCCATTGGGTCAAGTCCAGACCTAAGCTTGACTATATCAACACCTCAATACCCTAGCTCTCAACTGGATTCTGCATCATGCCATTCTCATGGTAACCCACACCAGTCTGACATCTTATAAGCTTCATCCCCAGTCCCCTCCCTACCAACTTAGTTTGAATTGCATCTTAATGATCCTAATGGCTTTGTTTATGAAGCAACCACAACGGTGCCAGGTCCCAGGCCTAGTGCTTCATGCACAAACATTACATCACTTACTCTCCCTACCACCTTGCCAAGAGCTCGCTGTCATCCTCACCTTAAAGATGAGGCAATCACAACCCAGAGATGTTCATTAACTGGCTAATAGCCTCACAGTTAGGAAACGGTAGCATAAAGAAGAAAATCTCCATTAGTCTGAGTCCAAAGTGAAGATCAAATTCTGTGCAAAAGCCTTACTGTCTTTGGTCAGAACCAGGTAGGCCTGAGAAATCCCAACAAGCTGCCATGTCCCAGTTCACTCTCATCCATGTGTACTCTGTCTCCATGACTATGCTTCTCCTCTGAATCCGACGTTTACCTCAGGACTTAGCTGTGCCCTGACTCTGGTTTACTTTGCTAAGATCCCCATATTCTTCTTGACTTACTTAATTCCTCTCTCCCAGGGCCTGAACCTAGTCCCTTTAGCTGCTAGATAGTCTTGTTTTCTACTGGGCAGACATTCCTAGAACCATGAACCGCCCTTCTGCCTGGTCTATCATGAACTCTACCTGGAAATGGTTGTGTGATATTGACATGAACTTACTCTCCCCCTCCTTAGTTCGCTTAAATGTACATACATCACCCATATTGGGACTATTACATATAATCAGTGTATATATATGATACTTGTTATCAAGTTGCCCCCAGCATGTGCCCCTGGCCAATTCACTCTATGCTTTATTTTTTTTTTCACACTAGTTTCAAGACCCCCATCGGAAACACCACCCTCCCCCGCCAAGTCTCAGAACAAGTGTCCGTTAAACTTTTTTCCTTGAATCTAGTTTTGAATTTGGTTAAAGATTTATCATGACTCCCAGTCTCTGCATTCACACACAAAACCTACCATGGCTGCTGACCTGGTCCTCCAGGTCTACCCAGGCTTCTGCTTAAGAGCAGAGGCAGGAATCATGCTCCTGCTGACAAATTTGAACACGGGTGCATTCATTAGCTCTTCGTCAGCTTGACACAAATCCAGGATCATCTGGGAAGAGGGAGCCTTGATTAAGAAAATGCCTCCATCAGATTCTGTAGGCAAGTCTACTAGGAAGTTTCTTGATTAATGATTAGCGTGGGAGGGCTCAGTGCATGTGCTGCTCCTGGGCAGGAGGTCCTGGATTATATAAAAAGCAAGCTGGGTGAACCATGGAGAACAAACCAATGACAGCATCCTTCTATAGTCTCTGCTTTTGTTTCTGCCCCTAGATTCCTGACTTGGCTACCCTTTAGGATGGACTATAGACGAGTGAGTTTCAGTGTTTATCACAGCAATAGGAGACAGGCTCAGACACTGGCATCAGCCCATGGTAGACCCTAGCTATGGTTTTGGACAGCAGGCTCCTCTCCTTGGAGTAGATCCCCAAACCAAACTAATCCATCTAGTTTTCTCATCACCTCTCTCTCTGTCTCTCTCCTTATTGTTTGAGTGCTCAGTTGCCAGTGAGAAACTTGCATGTGCCATCATCTGATTAGCTGGACAAAGAGCATCCATACTCGCTCAACTTCCTCAAGCTTTGCCTAGATCGATGTGCCCTCTTCACACCTCGGTAATCCCTTTCTCCGGGGCTGCAGGCTGCCAGAACTAGATGCCTGCTTCCCCCTACTGTGCTGCCCACCATCCACATATGGGCTTCTCTGACACCAACTGCCTTTCTGGACCTTTGTCAATTGCTTTACTCTGTGGAGTGCTGCCAGCTGGCTATGCATCCTACCAGGCCCAGCTCTGTCCCTGACACTTTCTGTTGCCCCAGTCCCATGTTCTCTGAAATGATTTGCCTGGCGTCTGGCTGTTCCTCATCTATACTCTGTCTCCAGCTCTGGTGTTCAAAATGAGATGTGTTCTGCTAAGAATAAATGGATGACTACTTGTAGTTGAAACAGCATAAGTCTACCTGTGGTCCCGCTCACGCATCTTTCAATTACTTCCCATCCTTACTGCACACTGGTATGTGTTGGATCTGGAAGCTTCATTCTTGCAAGTTTTACTTGGATTTTGAACTCTCTTAGGGTAGTAACTGTCTTATTTTGAATTAATTAGTAAACATACGTATGCCTGGAACATGCACTCACACATACACATATACAAACATGTACACACACACACACACACACACACACACACACGACAAATCAATGCAAAAATGTATTACAGAAAGTGCTAACCCACATTATCTATGTCCGAACTCTTGTTCCCTTTTTCCTAATAAATGTTTGGTGTTCCTGTTTCCACACATGAGAGGCTCCCCAACATTACGGGATTCTGTTGATTCCTGGTAGCGGACATGGCATCATGATGGTATTGTCTATCTGTAGCTGGTCTGGGTAGAGGAAGTCAGTATCTTTCAGGGAACTGGACACATTCCCATCTGTTAGAAGACTATGGCCCTGCTCACACAGGAAGTAGAGGTGGTGATGAACTTCACCAGGGCTGTCTCTAGCACCATCAGAGTGAACCTACAAAATCAACTCATCAGTAGAACCTGCTCCTGGTGAATCCTACCACCTTGCTGACTATAAACACTTGGGAAGGATGGAGAAGCCCTCACTGTGGACAATGGCTCAGATTTATTATGTACTGTGACCAGGAGTTCCCAGTTTTGAAATGCTGGGCTCAGTTTTCCTTCTGCTTTGAAGAGTGAGGATATCTGTCAGTAGAAGTACATGAAGCCCAAGCTTGTAAGTTCCTGAGGGCTGAGTATACATGGATCTTTAGGATACTCTGTGACTCTGCCCACTTCAATCCTGTGCTCTACCTCGACCTTTGTATCTGTTTTCAAATATGGACATCTTCCCTGAAAGCTTTATACAGTTAAATGCTTTCTAAGAATCATAAATAAGACCTATTCATTTTTATGTGTGTCAGGGGCAAGAGTTACAGACAGGCACAGGGTTTTCCTGCTCATTATAGAATGAACTAGACAGACAAGGAGATAGAAGAGGAACTATGTTTGGGTTACATCCAAGCCATTGTGACTCAGTCACCTCACAGCTGCCACAGTGTCAAGGATGTGTCAGAAAATCTGTTTCTGGTTTAATGTTTACTGAGAATTTTTCTTTTGCCTTAATTTGCCCAGGGTTTCAAATCAGACTATTTGCAAAATTAGCTTAATTCAATTCCATTGGATCTAAAAAGATTTTCTTTTTAAAAGAGGTAACCAGTCCAGCTTTCTCTGTAGGGACATACTCTCACCTTTCTGTGACTCTATCGGGAATAGGAAGAGTCCCCTTCTCTCTTGTCTGTGAGAGAGAAAATCAATTCTCTCATCTCTCAGATTAGCGTAGAGCTCAGCCCCACACAGTCCTGAGAACTGGGCAGTTTGTGTTCACCAAAATTAGAAACAGACAATTAATGGCTTGTTACCTTAGGCTTGGCAAATGCCAAGAAAATGAACAGAAGATGATGCCGCAGACAAGCTGTTGTGGGTTATCGGGGATCCAGACCTCGAACATCTCATCTACAAAAAGAGAAACTAACAGCTTTCTGTCTTCATGTGTTTCATCTTTTCATTGACAAACATTATGGCATGTAACATATTTTCTTTTTCTAAATTTTTGGTTGGTATATATTCAGTGAGCACAGGGATGGGTTCCCAGAGACATCTCATTTGGGTCTTATCATGTACTTGAAGCATATTCACCTCACTGTCCACTTCCCTTCCCTTTCTTGTCCCCACCCAGAGTCCTTTCTACTTCCAGGTCATCTCCTTTATACTTTTATGCCACATATACATATATATTATTTTATGTTCATATATATAAGATCTAGAATTTATATCTGACAGAAACATAATGTATTTAACTCTCTGTGACTTACTTTGTTTAATGTAATGAAGTCTAATTATATCCATTTTTCTGCAAACATTAAGATCTCTCCTGACCTCTCTTCTCTCATCTGGTCTCCTTCCCTCTCTATCTCTCCTCTCATTCTATCTCTCTTTTAACAGAGTCTGTGTAGCCTAACCTAGTCTCAAACCTGTGCTCCTCCTGCCCCAGCCTTCCAGTTTCTGGGAATATAGATATACAGAACCACAAAGAGCTTGCTTGTTAGATACCACCTTCTCTTCTGCCCACCCTCTCACTCAGCACCCGGGGGTGGGGGGACTTAGCATGGCTTCATGTGCAGGGCGACAGATGCAGGAAATGAAGAGGTTTTTCCAAGGCCGCAGATCTGAGCCCTAGATCGTCATCGCTCAGAAGCGGGTGCTGTCAATCAGCACGCTCTACCGTCATCGTAGCAAGGGCCCAATCAAGTGTGGATTCTTTATAGTATGTATTTAGCATCTAACAATACAGTTTTTGATTAGGGAGAACCTTGCTGGGAGGCTCTGCACCTTAGAAGGCAATTAATGCTGAGTCCGTGCTTCCCTTTTTAGAAGCCGCTCTGTGAAGGAAAAGAAGCAGTACGATGAAGAGCGAGCCTGGAACTGAGTCCTCGCCACAGGAAGCTCGCAGAGGGTTTCCGGGGTGCTTGTGAAAGGTCTATTTCCAAACAAAAGATTCAGCCCTTCTGCCACTTACCCAAGATAAACCTTGCAAAGACATTTTCCCATGACACCGAAGGAAAGTTAATAGTCATTTAACAGTAGCCAGAAAGATGAGCTCGACGACTCAGATTTAGACTGGAATCAGAGATGGGCAGCAAGGACCTCGGTGCATTTGGTGATAGAGATGTGAAGGTTACTCCACTGGACATCCAGATACCTTTGCATCTTGAATTTGCACGATTCTGTGCTTCAACTGCTCGGCTGCCTTACAATCTCTTCCTACAAGGATTTGGGCTTGTGTCTTTCATCTGGGAAAACAAATGCATTTGTGAGCTTTAAGGAACACAAACAGGAAATTGATTTATACTAAGAGGCCACTGAGATTAGGGGGAAAAAAATCAAGTGTCAGGAAGAGAATTGACATGCGAGGCAAAACCAAGAACAGGACTCCAAGGAAGACATAAAAATAACAACAGGTAGAAAAAAGAAAATAGGTATGCGGTAGAACTCAGCTTCTAAACACACAGGACAGAAAGTTCTAGATGGGCGGATGTTTAAAGGGTTTGCGTTGACTTCCAAATGTATCAATGATGTATATGACTCTGAGGAGTGCAGTTACTCAAACTCTAAAGCGTCATAGAGACACCTTCTAAGCTTTCAAAGATCACTGGGCTAAAGTACGAAAGGCGGTGAAGAAATGGGCTCGTAGATACGGGATGTGCCTAGTATTACAAGCCTAGCTGCATTCCACGATCAGATGCCTTTAGCTACTAAATACTGACTATTGCTTTAGAATACTAAGTGATGATTGAACTGTAGGCACTCATCAAAGTCCCTGCTGAGGACGACTCCCTTCTCCTTGAGAATGTGAAAAAAAAAAAAAATGTTGACTGAGTATGGCTTATGCTTTTAACCCCAGCGCTTTGGAGGCAGAGGCAGATGGATCTTTGTAAGTCAGAGGCTAGCTTAGTCTACATAGTGAGACCCTGTCTCATAGTTTTTTAGAAATAAATCAAAAGTTTATGTGTTATCCAAGGTCTATCTATATATGAAGCTTCTCTAACTTGAGTGTCTTAAACTTCGCTTTTATTTAAAAACATATTGAGTCATGAAAAGATGAATTTGGATGTTTTGTGGTGGAGCACAACTTTTGTTGTTGTTTTCTTGAAACAGGGTCTCACTATGACAGAACTGGCTAGCTTATGATTTGCTATATAGACAAGGGTGGCCTGGAACTCACAGGAAGGAGAAGGGAGATGAAGAACCTGGCTCTTCATCAACAAAGTGCTGAGATTAAAGATACATGCCACCAGGCTGTCAATGAGCACTTTAAAAAAAATTATAAATTGTAGCCATTTTGAGATACAATGTAAACTTTTTAAATAAGAATACCGACTAAGAGAAAACACAGGAAAAATTAATCTAACAAAGTGTTGTCACATATTAACTCTACATAAGGGTTTTATAATATAGGGAGATTCAGTCAACTCTGAGTTCATCAGGAAGTCATTGGAGATGGCCTCTAACATGACACCATCCTGGAAGCCCAGCACACTGTGTCACAGATGCTCTGTGGGTTTTGCTGATGACTGTCCGAATCTAGGGTGCAGTATTCCCTGGGGTCAGCTGATAAAACCTGATAAGATGGGAATTTCCCAGTGTGGCAGCAACTATGTAGATAGTAACTTCGGCCCTCTACAAAAACAGTTAATCCTCAGGATATCATCCAGAAAAATGGTGGAAGAAGTCGTGGGCTGCTCAGAAAGAAGATGCTTGGGGCTCTAAAAGATCACATTTCAGCCTCAATCCTTACTTCCTGGCCTCCACCTGGATATGGCCTCTTCTTCCTGTCTGGTATAGTCTGCTGATTAACCTCCTTCTCACTAAGCCGGATCTGGTTAGGCTCTGCGGACAAGAGAAGGAGGAAATGTGGGCTTGCCTTTTAAAGATCTCCATCTGTGTTGAAAGAGGATAGAGAAGTCATGCCTGGAGCATAGTAGTCATGCTGTGAAATGGAAATTACAGCCTTGACTGGGAGAGTCCAGGGAGGGCTAAAAACAGGAGGAACAAGCTGGGAGCAGCCTCACTAAGACTCCAGAGGACTCAACTCTGTCCAGAGTCCAGGTTGATCCTGGCAGCACTTCCTTCTTCAACAATAAGATGAAAAGCCTGGAGTTCTTGCTGGGGGCCACACACCACATTAGGCTTGGGGTGGGGTGGGGTTACTGCAGGAATATGGGCTATTTCCGTCACTGTCTTAGTTTGGATTTTGTTGCTGTGATTTAAAAAAAAAAAAATTACCCTGACAAAAGTAACTCAAGGGAGAAAGGGTTTATTCGGCCCTCAGTTCCAGGCTGCAGTCCATCCACAGGGGCTCAAGGGAACTGGTGACATTGCATACACAGTCAAGAGCAATGAATTAATGCTTGCACGGGAGTGCTCAGCTCACTGTCTGCTTTCCAGTCAGTCTAGGGCCGACTATGAAATGATGCCACTGACACTCTGGTTGGGCCTTCCAACCTCAATTAACTCTATTTTAAAAAAAACTCTCACAGGCATACCTAATCTCCATTATCCCCATTCCCTGAAATGTTAAGTGACTCTAGATTGTGACAAGTTGATAATTAAAACCAACCATCACAGTCACTCGGCATCCAGAGCTTGCAGGTTGGGGCATGTGACTCAGGCTGGCCAATTATTACATCGAGTTCTTCCAAGTCACCTACCTACAGTCATTCCTGCAGTGATGGCGTCACCTTAGTTCTTCCAATCAGGAGGAACCCAATGAATCGCTCATTTCATTTCTTATTGCATCTCATCACAATGATATTTTCTAAATATTATTGCTAGTCTCATTTGTAAAATGAGGATCTTAGTACCTCACCCTGAGATTTCTGTGAAAAATGATTATGACTGCATCTACACTAAAATGAATGTGTGAACGATTGAATTGTTACTCAGAAAGTGCAGGAGATGTTTTTCCTCCTGAGATTATGAATAGAAAAGATGAAATGAGGCTGGAATTTCCTGGAGTCACCACGAAGTCCCTAAAGCATCCCCTCTTCATATTCTGGGAGATGGAACTGAGAGAGAAAGGGGTGTGGATGCTCTGAATGGTGTTAGAGCCACTAGATCAGGCCTGGTTCCATCTGGTACCAGCCCTGCACTTTTCAATGACACTCCCTACTTCCCTTCAGTTTGACTTAATTTTTTTCACTGAGTTTAGATGCAGAGACATAGATGGAAAGACAGCCCTCTTGATACTGAGGTGTCAGACGTATCAGCTGAAGAGGATCCAACAGAATGGTTGACTGTGAAGGCAGAGATGAATTCTGGCTATAATGGGAATAGAACAGACAGTCTGGTTCTGTCTAGGGGAGTGCGTCTCAGCGTGGGGAGGGGCAGTTGGTAACCAATATACACTTCCTAGTGAGCATCACACTATCATCCTTCTTCCTCACAGGCCCAGGCTAATTAGTTCTAGGAGGACCTAGTGGTATGGAAAACACTTTTGGCAGTTGCTTTCTTCTCAGATTTCCCCTAGTGGATGCATTTCACAAACTGGCTACACTGCTGAAGGCTGCACAATTTCAGCCAAAGATTGAGCAGGTGAAAATGGTAAGAGGAAAGGATTTTTTTTTCTCAGTAAGAAAGTAGCAATCGACATGAATTCCTCTCCACTGTAAGAGCAGTTACAAAAGAGACCCACATAAGCAAGGCGAGCATATGCACTACACTAAGTATGTCCCATGGCTGGACACACTATCTGGAAAGATCTATGGAAAAGCACCAAATCCCTAGATTTGAATGTCTCCCATGCCCTTCTCCAAGCTGGACAGTCTTCCTCAGCGGTTAGTAACGAGCTTGTGCAGATGACCTTTGTGGCTACTTTTTGAGTTTGCAAGGATTGCCAAATACAGACAGGCAATGCTGCTGAGAATGCTATGCCTTTAGTGGGAGCCTGACACAGAGAGCAGAGTCTGGAAGAATCAAGAATGCAACCTTAGAATCAGGTGGATCTGGGAGCTGAGCGCTAGCAGCTTACCCAGCACATGGGAGGCTCCTGGCTCAGTTCCCAGCACCTCGCCACCCCCCTTCCCCCACCATCAGATGGGCCCCTTTGACCTCCTGCAGCATCTCTCCACTCTCTAAATATTATTAGTCTCTTTTGTTAAATGAAGATAACCTCCTTTTGGGGGGAGGTTTATGAAAACTGAGTAAGATTGCTGTTCAGAGCTACATCCACATAAAATGGATGGACACTGTGAATGGTGGTAGTCAGTGAACACACTCTGATAGACCTGGCTCCTCTCTCAATATCAAGATGGAGACCATCCATCCTCTGAGGTGTGTGTCCAGTAGAATCACAGACCACAGTGACTGGTGATCTGTGGGAGAGGATGACCCCCAAAACTGTGAGTAGCACTATTCTAGATGTGGTGCCTTCACTGACTGAAGTCACGTGATAGCTTTCGTCTCCATTTCCACTCAGTACTCATCTCAGTGCCCTTACAGAGCCCCTCTCAAGACCCTGCTCCAGGCCTAGGCAAGCTCTGTAAGACTAGAATCAGATCTCATTCCTTGCTTCACAGTTTGCCTGGCACACTGTAGACCCTGACCCTGCTCCGGATCTCTGAGAACTCTTTAAAGCAGGGAGCTGACTCATTGCTCATATATGCCTGTACACAGTAGACACTCAATAAAGATGCAGGAAACACCATATAAACAATGGTACCAGGAGCCAGGCAGTCCAGGGCTGGTTTGATGGCACTCATAACAACACCAGGACTCAGTCTGTTCTTCCTTCCGTCACTGATCCCCTTAACTCATGGCTTCTGCTTTTGAAAGATTCCTTTTGAAATTAAGAGCATCCATCCAAGTTCTCTGAGCAGACTCCCCAAAAGAGTGTTGTTAGATGACCTGTCTGAAGTCTTCCCAGATTTCTGTTGACTTAATTCTACAAGAAACTATGGGAACAGAGCCTGTGCTGTAAAGCCGTGATGAATTAGCTGGGTGTGATGGGTTTTGTCTGTATTCTCAGCTATTCTAGAGACTGAGATAGGGGGACTTATGAAAGTTCAGGAGATTAAAAACAGTCTGGGAACCATATCCAGATCCCTCTCTCAAGACAAACAGGCACCATACCATATTCCCACCTCTTCAGGACAGAAGGTAGAAGAGAATAGACATTATTAGAATTAGAATTGGATCAGCATGATTGCCAATTGTGGAGAACTAAGGGTGATGACAAACACTTCATAAATTAATTACTTATATGAACATTTTGAGGCTTTTATCATTGTTCTTTTTTTTGTGTTTTGTTGTTGTTTTTTTGTTTTGTTTTACTTTGTTTTGAGATAGGGACTCGTGAAGCCCAAGCTAGCTTTGAATTCATTTGTATAGCAGAGGACAGCTCTGAAAACCTGATCTTCCTGCTTCCACTACTTGCAGGCTGGGATTTCAGGTGTGTACCACGAGGGTCAGCTGATTGAGCTGGCAGCATTATTAGATCTCTCAACAGATCCCAAGAAGTCAGAATATGCCTCTTCATGTAAACTCTTTGCATTCTTCAAATCAACATGGTTGTTGTTTTTGGTTTTTTGTTGTTGTTGTTTTAACATGAATTGGACATTAGAGTAACTGAAGACCTCTTGCAGTATGCATCAGTTTATTCATAAAAAAAAAAAAAAAAAAAAAAAAAACTATCAAAGGGTTTCCAAATAAGGGGCATTCTACAAATTCCCTACCAGTTCATGTAAGAACTGAATTAAGGTTACCAGGATCAAGCTGAGTAGCTGTAACAAGAAAAGTCTGGAGTTGTGATAGATGCCTGCAGCCCCGGTACTTGTAAGACAGTCAAGAGGAAATTCAAAGTCAGTCTGGGCTATTATAGCAAGACTCTGTCTCAAAAGAAAGAGCAAGAGGAGGAGGAGGAGGGGGAGGAGGAGGAGAGAGGAGGGAGAACTTGGAGGAGGAGAACTCGGTGGGGAAGGAGGCAGATCAGAGGTTGAAGAGAAGGTTCAGTAGTCAAGAGCACTTGCTGTTCTTTCAGAAGACCTGAGTTTGGTTCCCGGCACACACATCAGGTAGTTCACAGCTCTGGAGGACCTGGACAGGTATGCATACACACTAAAAGATATAATGAACCTTTACAAGAAGCTGAGAAGGAACATAAGCAGACAGGACACCTGAGTGTAATGTGAGGTCTCAGAACAGAAATTGTCAGTAGGGAGAATCTCAGAAAGCCTGAGAATAGAGCACAGCAGTAGGGATCAGAATGTACAATATTAATGCACTATCTGTGACAAATGTCCTGTGCCCTGTGAACTGTAAAGAAGGAAGGAGGAGTGTGAGGTCTACAGAAGCACTGTGCTGGCTCTGTAAGAATGCTCCAAATCTACAGTGTTCTCAAAGTGAACAAAACCAAGAATCAAATACTGATGTGTAGGCCCCTCCCCAGACAAACCAAAGCACAGTCACCGGAGAGGATGGACTGGAGATGGTGCCAGGCTTAGAAGGTCTCTCAGGTGGTTGTGATGGGCATGGGGCTGCAAGGTTGCTCCTTACCTATGGCACTGATTTCTGTATTTTAGAAGACAGTGACACTAAAAGAGTCACCTGTGAAGCAATGTGTGACCTGTCACCACCAATTTGGGAATTCTGTTCTACACTTTCAAGAAAATTATAGTATAGTTAGGAATAAGTGTGTGTAATCAAACACATGGGGCAATGATTGAAATTTCCACAGCATAGGAGTCCTGAAGAGGGAGGCATCGATGTTTCTGTTGAGAGGAAAGTGCGGTGTCCATGGAAGACAGGTTATAGCTGGGAGTCTCTCCCTGATGCTTTCCCACTGATGGCCCATTTTTCGTTTCTTGCATTTTTGCCAGCTATTATTGTCCTGTGGCAATGAGTCCAGGGACGCAAATACAATTTTGTCAAAGTGAAGCTTTGATTAAACTGTCTTTAAACAGTGCTCATTTGACCAGTGGCTTGTTATCACCTGGGAGCTTGGTAGAAATTAGACTCTCAGGTACCTTCCAGAACTACTGAACAGGAATCTGCATGTTAATGGGATGTCAAGAAGTACTAAAGTAGAGGAGCCTTCCATAAACCAGTGAGATAAGAAACCCATATCAACACTGATTAGGTGCCATGGAGACAGGAAGAGAAGAGTTTAGTCTTGAGTGGCGGACTCTCTCCAGGGCTGGGGACAGACAGTCGCAGCAAGGAGTAGACAGTTTTGTGGCATCCAGAAAGTCTGGTCATTTTCAGTGCTTCACTCTCTGTGCATTTTGGGAAAGGATGCAGTGTGCGATCACACCCAACATGACCCAGCTACTGCAGAGAGTACTGACAAAGGATGAGTCCAAAACCATGGGCCCAAGCAGGGGCCTAGGTGCCTACAGCCTTACTTGGTGTTGAGAACAAACCGCATTCTAGAAAGCACAGCACAGTGATGTTAAAGGGCTGATGAACTGGTGAACCAGAGAAGTCTCCTGATCTCAGCGTGAAAGGCTGAAGAATCTTCTGGATCAGAGATGACAGAGGCCTCGGGTTTATGCAGCTGGCAGGAGCACTCTCTCACTGGGTCTCATTGCCAAGCAGACAAGCTTTAAGTCAACAGTTCTTTGGTTAGGATAGTCAAGTGATATTTTGCTCAACAAAGCCAGGGATGTCATTAGAGCACATTGCCTGGATTCAATGACAATTCTCCTGGATTCAAATGCCTAGCAAGTGCTGGGGTGCACCTGCTCCAGAGGGGGGGTAGGGAGAGAGGGCAGGAGGGAAGGAAGGAAGGAAGGAAGGAAGGAGAAGAAGGAAGGAAGGAAGGAAGGAAGGAAGGAAGGATCCCATGAGAAGTTGGAATCCTCTCTATCTCTCTCAGAAAATAACAGTTTTAGGCTTAATGAGACTGAATCACTTTTAATCGGCAAGTTGGGGTACTCCAGCTCCAAGCCCTTATCATGGCAGGAATAATCGGAGGGGGAAGAATATCTGCTGGTTCATCTGTGGGGGAAAGCCTGCCTTTCCTCTCTGCTGAGTTAGGGAGGATTTATGGGGATGAGAGCTTGCTTGGGTTAAGGTTAAAAGGTGAGAGGCATTTGTCAGGAGGACGAGAGGGTAAAAGAGGGCATTCCAGTCAAGGCACTGGGCTGTAAATATCAGCAGATTGAAAAGGAGCCAGCGTTTTGTGGGAAAGAAGAAACACAGGGTGTGTAGGGTCAGGTCCTGGAGGTCTTTGGATGCCAGGCTGTATGGATTGCATATTTTGGGCAGTTGTGGAGAGGGGAATGGGCACCATGGTGTTTTTCATTCTTCTAGGGTATCAGAATTAGCATTCTGACACCAGGGTGGAAACAGAGCTGGAGGAGGGGGATGCTAGAGGCAGAGGCCTGTTGAGAGGCAAATAGATGGGGAAGGAATTATAAAAAGAGAAAGGAAAGGGTTTGCCGGTTCTCTGCTGAGTGTCTGAGATGAGTTGTCAGTGAGCAAGCCAGGGAAAGCAGGGACTCCACAGGGCTTAGGCCGCCATCTGCTTCAAGCTGCCCCTTTCCACTGGGCATCTGGGCTGTTCCTCAAAGTGCTGCCTGAACATTTCTACATGAAGTATTCTGGAGACTTAGAGTTGGAGGGAGTGAGGTGACACACCAAAATTGTGGTTATTTTGTATCTACAAGAATGTTACAATGCTTTCCATTGTGGACAGGTTGTGTTTGAGAAGACAGCCCAACCCTACAGATGGTATTTTTAGTACATTCACCTGCACACAAACCCAGCACACTTCATTTTATAACATAAATCACTTAGGCTGACTAAAAGCATGAAAGACTACATTTTTATCTGAACAAACAGTAAATCCTTGAGGTGAGAAGCAGGGAACTCAAAGAGGGTTTAGGGCCAATGAAGAAGCATGAAGGAGACACTTCAAAGGCTTAGGCTGGAGTGAGCTGAAGAACATCTATCCTGCTGCTGCGGCTGGAGCGCTTCCTGTTTGACGAATGCCATTGGGAAGTTCTTAACTATATTATTTTATATTGACTATTCCTTATTGAGTTTGAATTCTGTCTTTAAACATTTTTAATTAGATTTATTCATTTTATTTTATGTGTAGGGTGCTTTGCCTGCAAGTATGTATGTGCACCATGTGTGTGCCTCGTGCCTGAGATCAGAAGGGGGCAATGCATTTCCTGGAAGTGGAGTTAGTGATGTTTGTCAACCACCCTGTGAGTGGCTAGGAAGAGACCTCTGGGTTCTCTGAAAGAACAACATGTTCTCTTAACCACTGGGCCATCTCTCTCAATCTCTCTTCTTTCTTTTCTTTCTTTTTTCTTTCTTTCTTTTTTTTTTTTTTTTTTAAAAAAGCATATATGTTTGTAAGAAACAGCTCAAGTTATATTTAGCTTCTGTTCACAAATCAAGTGAGGTTTGCCGCCTACGTGGCTTATCTATTCTTTTTAGGCTTTGTCTCCATTCATGCCCTTCCCCCTCCATGTGTATAGTGTGTGTGTGTGTGTGTGTGTGTGTGTGTGTGTGTGTGTGTGAGAGAACAACTTTGTGCAGTCAGTCTACTGTGTAGGCTGTATAGAGATCAGACTCAAGTTTTTGGGTCTGACAATGAGTGTCTCACCAGCTGAACCATCTCCCTGGCTTCTCAACCTTAGTTTTAAAGGTCTCTCACTTGGAGTTTCTTGAATTTCTAAGACTAATTGTTAGCAAGCCTACATAATTCTCTTGTCTCTGCTTCCCCAGGGCTGGGGTTATAGGCATATACCATGGTACCTGTTTTTTATGTGGATGCTGGGCAACCAAACGCAGTTTCTCACGTTTGCATGATGAGTACTTTATCAACTGAGCCATAACCCTAGGTCCCTTCAATTCTCTTTTGTCGCTACCCTCGTCCGACCAGCAAAATAAGGCAACGGCAACGTGTTCTTCTTCAAGCTGTTTATTCAGGCTTCCTTGTACAGCAAGCTTGTTCCTTCTTCCTTTCCTCCTACAACAAGCTCCTCCTACCTTCCTCCTACGCCCCAGCAGTCCCTTATATGCATTGCCTTAATCCTATCAGCAGCTGCCATGCCGTCACTGTTCATTGGCTGTTCCATATGATGCGAGGTGGGCTGATCGGGTAGCCACACCTGGAAGCGCAAGCCTTTTCTCTTTAATGAGCACATTGGTGCCTACTCATGCTTGCTGGCTACATGCCAAGCATCATCTTTTAATGGCAGGGAGAACTCTTCCTACACTCTTTAACATTAGATCTTAGGGCTGTTTAAGTTTTGATTTCTGTAATTAATGCTAATGTTTCTATGTCTGCATCTCCTTCATCTTCTTTGCTATTCTGATAACAACAATGATATCTATGTTGTCTTCCCTAAAGATCTGCATGTTAAAGGCTTGTTTGGTCTCCAGCTTGATGCTACTGGGAAATGGTAGAACTTTAAAGAGGTAGGGCCTAGTGGGAAAGCGTGGGTCACTGGCGATGTGTGCTTGATTTGGTTCATTGTTTGGTTTTGCAGCCATGAGGTGAGAGGTTTGTCTCTACCATGTTGTTCTAATATGCAGTTCATTATAGCCCTGAGAGCAACAGGGCCAGCCAAACTAGGACCTTTAAACTGTTAGCCAAAATAAAACCGCCCTTTTGCCCCCCATTGTCTTCCTTTTTCTTTCTTTGCCTCACCAGCACCCCATCTCTGCTCTATTCCTTATTATTAATTCATTTTTAGACAATCTCCATTGCCCAGGCTGACCTGTGCTTCTTCTCCAGCAAAGACGCTTGAACTCTGATCTTCTATCTCCACCCCTAAGAGTAAGGATCACAGGCCAAGCAACATCACGTCTGTCAAAACACTTCTTTGTGAGCTGATTGTTTTAGGTGTGTGTTATAGGAAGCTGACAATTCCTGTCCGTCTTGGTGATATGGTCATAGTTTCTAGCTTTTGAAACAGGATGCATTTCATTGTAGGAGATAAAGTAGCAAGTGATATAATGTTTGATATTGGTAATTAGTTATCCCTGTAACAGTCGTTAAATATTGCCCCTTGCCTTATTTATATATCTTTTGGGTTATTATTGCTGGTTTGTAAAACAAAACTTTTATTTTGCTTAAAATATATGGGTCTTCTCTATAACCTGCTTCTGTTGTTTTTGTTTTGTTTGTTGTTCTGGTGTGTGTGTGTGTGTGGTGTAAACTCATTTATATTTTGTAAAAAGTGCTACAGTATTTCTTTTTTTCACTTATATATACTTATAACTTTTTCTTATTTATTATTTATTTATTTATGTATTTATTTATTTATTTTTGAGACAGGGTCTTACTATGTAGACTTGCTGGCTGGCCTAGAACTTGCTATGTAGACCATGCTGGCCTCCAACTCAGAAAGATCTGCCTGCCTTTGCCTCTGAGTGCTGGGATTAAAGGTGTGTGCCACCATACTTGACTGTATATTTATAAGTTTTTTTAAACATTTAAAAAAAAAAAAATAGGATCACCAGTGTCCAATGGCTGCAGCCCTGCTTGCATGAAGCTCTTGGAGCGTGTTATCCACAGTCCTTCAGAAGGCTGGGTCTGTGGGGGAGCCTGGGTCTCTGCCAGCCCGCTCAGCATTATACCATAGATCTTAAAACATCTACTTTATTTCTGCTAGTGAATGCTTTACCATGTAATTGAAAATTGTAATATCTTTGCTCCAGTGAAACAAAGTGTTGGTTTACAGTAAAATAGATTTTTATTTGAACTGGATATGACTAATTTTGATTTCCTTTTATTTCAATGATTAGCACAAAAGATTGCCAAAAAAATACCTGCTGATAAACTGACTGCAAGAGCTAATGCCCTGTAATATAATGCCAGTACTCAGGAGGCTAGGGCAGGAGGCCAGTATGGTTTGGACCCTGTCTCAAAAACATAACAAAACAAAACCAAAAAACCCATAAAAAAACAAAACAAATTAAAAAAACAACCCGAACAAATAGAAAAACAAAAACAAAACAAATTCCTGTCAACAACTTCATTATTCTTACTTTATTTATGCAGAATTTATTAGGTCTCCTTCTTCTTTGTTCTCCTGATGCTTTCTTAGAATGTGTATGTGTATTTGTGTGTGGTGCACATGCATAGTTGTGCACATGTGTATACTTCTGCCACATGGGGATCAGAGGATGATGTCATGTGTCCTGCTCCGACAGTCTTCAACTCCTTTGCCTTCAGTCAGGGTCACTGACTGAGGCTACAGCTAGGCTGGAGACCAACAAGCCCCAGCGCTCCTCCTTTCTGTGCCCCACCACAGTTCTGGGGTTCTGGGATGCAAGCAATTACACCTAGCATTGCATTGGGTGCTGGGATCAGAACTCAGGTCCTCATGTCTATGTTGGAAGTTCTCTTATCCATTGAGACATCTCTCCAGTCCTGTTTTTTCCCTTTAAAAGAGTTTGGGGAGAGATGGATGGAATTGGGGGGCAGTTGAAAGGATGGTGTGGAAAGCCTAGTGCAATGGAAACTTCCTGGAATCTATGAAGGTGACTCCATGAGGATTCTGTGGTGGTTTGAATAGGTTTGACTTCATAGACTTATGTGTTTGAATCCTTGGCCATAGGGAGTGACATTATTAGGAGGTGTGGCTTTATTGAAAGAGGTATGGCCTTGGTGGAGGAAGTGTGTCAGTGTGGGAATGGGCTTTTGAGGACTTCTAGGCTCAGGCTCTGCCCAGTGTAGAATCAGAGTCTCCCCCTGGCTGCTTGTGGAAGACAGTCTCCTTCTGCTGCCTTTGGATCAAGATATAGAACTCTAGCTCCTTTTCTAGCACCATGTCTGCCTGGACACTGCCATGCTTCCTGCCATGATGATAATGGACTAAACCTCTCAAACTGTAAGCCAGGCTCCAATTAAATGTTTGCTTTTATAAAGAGTTGCCTTGGTCATGCTGTCTCTTCATAGCAATAAACCCTAAGACAGAGTCTGAACTGGCCATTCCTTGTAGCCAGAAAAGGCTTCCAGTGAGAGGCCCAGTTGCATTCAGTCAAGTTGTTGGCCTAGGGAGTACTGTGGAGCGCCCTGAACAACCCAGGATAATGCTAGGGCAGAGAGTCACACTCTGAAAAGTGACAGCAGGCCCCATTATGGAGAACAACATCCACATAGCTCACTGAAAGTAGAGAGGTCAAGCTGGTGTCTGCGTTTGCCTTTGCCCCTACGTTCTAGTCTTTTTGGTGCAGGAAGATACTCTACAGGCTAACAAAAGAGAAACCTGGACACGAACCCTGCCACAAAACTTTCCACCTAAAATCAGTCCTACCTGCAAGGTATGCAAGGTCAATCAACAGTAGTGTAGAACTTGTAGGAGTGGCCAATCAATATCTGGTTTAACTGAGCCTCATGTTGTGAAAGGGAGCCCATACTCTACACTATCTGGGTGGCTGGGAGCCAGAGATAGCCCAGAGATCTAGAACAAACATCTCTCTCTCTCTCTCTCTCTCTCTCTCTCTCTCACTCCACACACCACACACACACACACACACACACACACACACAAACACACACACATCAATGAAATAACTCCTAATGGTATTCTGCTATACTCATAGGTTGGTGCCTTGTCCAATCATCATCTGAGAGGCTTCCTCCAGCGTCAGATGGGAGCAGATGCAGGGACCCACAGCCAGGCATTATGCAGAGAGAAAGTCTAAATTGGAGGTCTTCATCAGATCCCTCCTCTTGGGAGAGGGAAAGAATCATGCTAGGAATCAGAGGGGATGGAGGACATCAGGAGTTAAATGACCCACCAAATCAACTAAGCAGGGCTCACATGGGCATGCTCACATGGGCTCACATGGGCTCACATGGGCTCACATGGGGCTCACTGGCTCACAGGACATGGCTCAAGAGACTGCATGGCAAGCATGGGACCTGCCTGAGTCTGCACCGGGTCCTCTGCATATACTTTATGGCTATTAGCCTGGTATCTTTGTGGTATTCCTAACAGTAGAGTGGTCTGTCTCTGACTCTTTTGCTTGCTCTTGGGAATCTTTTCCTCCTGTTGGGTTGCTTTGTCCAGCCTTGTGGAAGGGCTTTTTGCTTTATCTGATTGCATCTTGTTTTCTCATGTCTGGTTGTTGTCTCTCGGAAGCCTGCTCCTTTCTGAAGAGAAATGGAGGGAGAGTGAATGTGGGAGAGAGGGGAGGTAGGGGAGGAGCTGTGGTCAGGATGTAGTGTATGAGAGAGGAATCTATTTTCAATTTTTAAAAAGTAGGTCATTTAGGAAACTAAGAAGAAAAGCTGAGGTTCTGTCCCGCTACTCCAAAAACAATTACAGTTATTATACAGTGTTTACTTGTATGTTGATTATAGAATTCTGTGTAAGTTTCAGGTGCAACTTTACACATTGTTAGTTCTATATGTGTGTTATATAATATGATTTAAAAGAGAATATATTGCTCTCATTTTGTAGGTTTCTTCTCTGATGTATTGTTACTTAAGAGATTAATTTTAGGACCTGGAGGGTGGCTCAGTGATTAAGAGTCTTTGCTGCTCTTTTGGGCTCAGTTCCCAGGACCCACAGTGGGCACCTGACACCTTCCTCTGGTCACACCAGAGCCAGCAGAGACTGGCACGTGCACAAAGTGGCACACATGCAAGCATGTACATAAATAAATAATAGAATACACCTTTAACACAGATTTTTTTCAGTGGTGCTAAGTATTGAACCCAGAGCCCCGCCTCTGGTAAGTAAATGCTCTCCTGCTAAGCTCCACCCCCCACTCAAGTATAAATTTAAGATTTTAACAAGTTCTTCACTGTATGTCAAACTGTGTTCCTCTACACTAGGAAAGCAGCCGGCAAAAACTTCCTCCCATTTTGTTTATATGAATAGTTTTTGTGTTTTGTTTGATTGATATTTTTGATGACCCATTCAATGGAAAAAATATATATTAACTTCTTTTGTGTTTCTACATGCCTTTTAACTCTACCTAATTGATTATACCAATCAACTCCAACTTCCTTCATTAAATGTGGATCCTCTTGGTTTGCCATGTGAAATACTGACATTTCAAATTATCTTCCCACTTCTGCCTCTTTATTCCTACAATGTGTTATAGAATTTTCAGTCTCCTTTATCAAACCACCCAGGAAACATGGAATGACTTTTATTTTACTCTGAAGTTAAACGGTAAGCCAGAAACTCTTGCTTTTTCTTGTAACTAATAGGCAAGCTGTGGTCTCGCCTAATTGATGTCCCCCAAGTGTGCTCTTTTCGGTTAGCTTCCTAGCATTGCTGTAACAAAGTGCCACAGACTAGGAAGCTTAAGAAATAGAAATGCAGAGTCCCACAGCTCCAGAGCCTAGAAGTTCAAGCTGTGGACAGTATCAGTTCTTACAGACTGACACTGTAAGGTTCTGAGGGAAGGAGCTGCTGCTCCAGGACACCCTCCTTGGTCTGCAGATGCTGTAGTCTCCCTGTTTCTCTCTACAGTGTCTGCTTTCTGTGTGCGTTTGTGTTCACATTTCTCTCTTGCTATGAGGAGCCCAGTTACATTGAATGAGGGCTCATTTTAACTGATCACTTCTGTAGACTCTTTGTTGCTGTTTGTTTGTGTTTTCTGAGGCAGGGTCTCTTGTAGCCTAGACTTAGTCCAGACTGGCCTTGGCCTTCACATGTAGCTGAAACAGCTGGGATCTCAGGTACCTCTGAATCCACCTGCATCTGGTCATAGACTGAAGTACTGTGAGTGAGGACTTCAACATATTGTGAAAGAGCCACAATTTAATCCAAAACAGCATATTAATAGTTAACTTGGTGGAATCCTAGGATCCTATGTTTGGAAAGCATCCATTAATAGAATTAATTTTCTTGGAACAGTGTTTCCTGCTTGTATAATTTGCTATTTTAGGTTTTAAATATTCCTACAAGGATCCAACAAGTTAAACATGCAGTACATGAAGTGTTTAGGGGAGATTCACTTTAACAAATAGTTTTGTGCTTTGATGCAGTGCTGGGGATTGAACTCTGGACCTCATCAAGGGCTAAGTGAGTACATCACCACCTAGCTATGAGCAGAACCCAGACGATCTTTGCTAAGAACATCATATCATTACGTTCAGACAGAGAGCTAGTTCCATTGTTCATTGTATCATTATTTTTGATCTGCTTTCTTCTTTCATTCATGGAACTTTAAAAAATGAGCTTTAACTTTTGATTTCCTTTGGAAATATGATCCGTATCTATTTTTATTACTTTTCTGACAATTAAATTTTAAAGTTTAATTTTTAGTGTTGACTTTGACTTTAAGTAACATCTTTAATTGGCAATATGTGTAGAAGTCTTTGGTTGTTTTGTTTTTGTCTTTATGAAGTCCCAAGTAGCCCGGGCTAGCCTCTGCTAAGGTTGGCCTTATTCAGATCCTCCCACCTCTGCTTCCCAGTTGCCTGGATGACTGGTGTGCATTACCACGCCTGGCTTCTTTTCTAACATTTGTTTTGTATTGTATTATTCTCTCTCTTTTTTCTTTTCTTATCTTTTATTGGATATTTTCTTTATTTACATTTCAAATGTTATCCCCTTTCCCAGTTTTCCCTCTGGAAACCTTCTATCCCATCACCACTCCCCCTGCTGCTATGAGGGTGCTCTCCCACCCACCCACTCCTGCCCCCTTCTAACATTTTTGAACACTTACTATTTTAACAATGTTTACTCTTATAGCGTCTTAAATTGGTGAACTCCCCCTACACACACACAAGTGGAATACAGAGTAAAAGGTATGCTTTTGTTTTCATTGAGAATTTTTACTTTTAAAAAATAACGTTGCTTTGGGACAGGTGGAGGTACAGTCAGAGACAAGACTAAGAGCAGTGCATACGTGCGTGCGCATGCCTGTATATGCGTGCGCATGCGTGCGTACGAGTAGAAGCCATTGCTTCCCTAATGAGGCTCTTTCAAAGCCTAGCACACTCACACTAGCTTCTGTTTTGACTTAACTGCTGATAATCCACAGCTGCCACCTCACCCTGACCAGAGTATTGCCCTCAGTGTGAGACTGTCTCCCTCAGAAAGTACAACTTCAGTAGTCACCAAGAGCCAGTGCGAGCACAGAACAATGGGCCTTTTGTCTGCAGAGCAGGATCTTGCTGAAGCTAGGCTCCATGGCCCTATTCAGCTTCCCCGCCTCAGCACTATCTTGCTTCCTTACCTCTCTCCTCCATGTATCATTTCCATCCACAGGGTCCCCACCAACACACTTTCTTATTCTTCCTCCTGAGATACCAGGAACCATCTTTCATTGTCTCTAGCACATTCTTGGTTCTAGGGCAGTATGCAGAGAACCTTCCGTAAATCAGGCAAAGGTGCCTTTCCGGGCGTGTGCGAGGGCTCCCCTTTCCCTTTTTTTGTAGTTGTCAGGATGTTAGTGCAAGGCTGGAGTGTAGCCGTGTTTGCTCCTGTGACCACGTGTCTTTGTGAAAATTATAGATCATATAGCTCTTCACAGTGACCTTGACAAACGGAAACCAGTTGCTTTGGAGAAACACAAGTAATTGGGTTTGGTCACAGAGACTGTAGGACTGCTTATCATCTTCAGTAATGATATGGATGGCTACAGACGTGGAAAAGGACTTTGGAACAGAAATTTCAAAGCAAGACAGTATCTACTAGCAAGTGTCTAGTGGGACAATCTTTGTGCTATGTTTAGCGTATTTGATAATATGTTTTCCTTTACAAGTGGCATACAGAATGGTGGGATATTTATTTTTACAGCCTCCTAGCTTTGGCCCTATACTTTATGAAGACCACTTAATAGATGTTACTAAGCCCACATGTCAGAGAACCTGAACTAATGTGGCATCATCTAATATTTTTTTCCTCATGTGCCAGGAAGCATGGAGACAGCAGTTCCATGCTGGTGTGAAATTACGATTGCTGGTCACCACAATCCCTTCTTCAACTTTCCTAAGGTATTTTGTTTTGTTGTCTTGTTTTTTTGGTTACTGTTGTTGGTTTTTGTTTTGGTTTTGACAGAGTCTGTATAGTTCTAGTGTGCTTCGAATTCTAACTCATAGAAATCTCTTTGGTTCTGCCACTTGTGTGCATGTGTCTGTGGGGGCCAAAAGAGAGTTGGATCTCCTGGAGCTGAAGTTGCAGGCAACTTTGAGTTACCCAGTGTAAGTCCTGAGAAATGAACTTAGATGGTATGCAAGAGCAGCCAAGTGCCCTCAACTGATGAGCCATCTCTAGCCAGAGCTTGTGGGTTTGTCTTTTTGATTTGGGGTTTTGTATGTGTGTGTGTTTTTGTTTTCCTCTCTGTGTCAGAAAAGGATTTTTCCAGAAGGAATTGACACTGTTCTTTCTAGAATTCATGTGGAAACCTAACATGGAGAGGAAGATGTTGGGGAGGCCCAGCGAGAGGCTGAGATCTCTAGTGCTCCTGAATTAATCCCTCATCTTTATTGGTTGTCCTAATTTAAGAATCTGTATTTCTTACTAGAGGGTTTTTATCATCTATTGGGCATCTACCACAGCAGGAATCATCAAATTACAGCCCACAGATCAAATCTGACTGCCTCTACATACTACAGCTGTACCAATTCACAATTCTATAGCTACTATTGAGCAACAAGGACAGAGTTGAATAATTGTGACATGGCACATGGCTTCCGAAGCCTGAAATATATATCGTCCTACCATTAAAGGGAAAGTTTCTGACCCATGCTCCAGATAGAGTCTGAGGATTTCTCTTCAGCTCAGCTGTTACATAATATGCCCAAAGGCACCTACCTAGTTAGCTGGCTGTGATCTGACTCCATCTCAGACACTGTTATTCTCTGTGCCTCTTTTACACACACAACGTCATATAAGCTCCACAACAATCATTTCTCTTTGCAGATGTGGAAACTGAGGTTCAATGTCCTATCCAAGACTAGAGAGTGGAGAGCCAAAGTGGTACTTGAACCAGTCAGTCTAAAGCCAATTTGTGGATATGCAGTTCTGCCTCTACGCGTTGCACTATTTAACTCCTTTTAGGGGATGGGAATTGAACCTAGAACCTCTTGGATGCTAGACAAGCATTCTACCACTGAACTTAATTCCGCCTTTGTGTGTTTCATTATTAAATATATTTTTCTTCAAGAATTCTCTGAGGAGCCCTAATTTGATCCTTGCTTTGAAACTAATCACGAGAATCCTCAGTGACGAAGGAAAACAGTAGGCAATGCTGGCATTTGACAGACCCATCTTGGCCCTTCAGTGCTAGTACTTTTTTCCTTTTAATCTTAAAATGTGTAAAGACATTGTTGGCCTAATACAGCAGGCCTGGCAGGGTACTCTCTAGGCCTTGGTTTTTCCATGCAATCTGTTGTCTATGCTTTGTGCAGGCAAACAAGCTAAAGATTTGGATTTCTTTTACAAGTCCAATATATAACTCCATTGGGCTGGTTAGAAGCATGTATTTGGGAAAAGAAACTGGGCATACTTTCCCTAGTGTATTTCTTCTTGACATTTGAACATATAACACTAAAAAGTAATCATCATTTTATGATGCTCAAAGACTTTTTGTTTTAAAATACAGGTAGCTCATGTCAAATAGGTAGGTTATTCACATTCAGACTGTGGTCTGGGGTTGTAATCCCATCTGGATTTGACAGCCAGATGGAACTTATAGGAACTAGAAAGACAGAGGCACAAAGAGCAGAAAGAGAGGCTGTTATAAAGCAGAAAGAGGAGTTAGAGACAAGGCTTGGTAGGTAAGAGCACTGGCTGAGTAAGCACAAGGACCTGAGTGCAAATCCCCACAGTTCTTATAAAACACTGGGAGGTGACCATGAATCTTAGGTTTCTATTGCTATGTTAGACACAATGACCAAAAGCAATTTGGGGAGGAAAGTGCTTACTCCTTTCGTACTTTTCCAGGTAACAGTCCATCACTGACAGAAGTCAGGGTATAACTGGAAGCATGAATTGAAGCAGATGCCATGAAGGGATGCTGCTTACTGCTTTGTTTCCCATGACTTGCTCAGTCTGCTTTCTTGTATCACCTAGGACCACCTCTGCAGGGGTGACACCATTCCCAGTAGACTGGGTCCTCCTCTTTCAAATAGCACTCAAGAAAATGCTCCACAGATTTGCCTACAGGCAACCTGATGGAAGTCCTTTTTTCATTTAAAGTTTCCCTTCCCATTTACCTTTAGCCCATGTTAAAATCACCAAGGAAGCCGGGCGGTGGTGGTGCATGCCTTTAATCCCAGCACTTGGAAGGCAGAGGCAGGCGGATTTCTGAGTTCGAGGCTAGCCTGGTCTACAGAGTGAGTTCCAGGACAGCCAGGGCTACCTACACAGAGAAACCCTGTCTCGAAAAAAAAAAAAAAAAGAAAAGAAAGAAAAGAAAAGAAAAGAAAAGAAAAGAAAATCACCAAGGATACCGTGGGTAAGTTGCAATCCCAGTGCTTTGTTGGGGCAGGAGGCCAGAAATGGGATGTCTGGGGCTTGTTGGCCACAAGACTCTCTTTGGTTTCAGTGAGAGACCCTGTCTCAAAGGAGTAATGTAAAATGTTAGAGTGGGACACTCAACATCCTCTTCTGGCTCCCAAGAACACATGACTAAGCGCGTGCGCGCGCACACACACACACACACACACACACACACACACACTCACTTGTACACACAGACAACAAAGTCAAAACGAGAGAAAAAGAAACGTGAATCCCCCTTGCAGATGTTCATATGAGCCTTGCAGGCACAGACAAAGGTTGAGACAAAGAGGTAGAGACACAGAGGTAGAGGCTGTCACAGCTGTGAGGGCAGTCCTTGGTGATACCTCATATCTGAGATCATCACTGTACCTGTTTCATACAAGGAGAATGGAGCCCACTTCTGAGGTCTCACTAGAGAAATAAACACAGAGAGAAAGAGACACAGCATGTCGTCAAAGAGGACAGATGTGTTATTCATATGCCAACATGAAACCAAACAGCTTGTGAGGTGAAGTTGTCCATTCAAGGGCTTCATAGCTGGTGCTACATTTTATTTACATGTTGGTTTGTTTTCCTCTGGGTAAGACCGAGCAGTCTGTGTTTGCTGGGCATCCAACAGGGATGTATGGTTTCTGGCTTGTGAGGCTTTTAATCGATAGCATCTGCAGATGGGATGCCTGCCTTACAGAATACAGGAGGACATTTTGAAAGCCTTGTGGAACCAGAGGTCCCCCTATAATTATATTTTTTGCGAGTCTCCTTTTTCCTCCCAGGCGGTCCTGAGTCGGGTCCTTGTGTCCTAGCAAGTGGCAGGTGAAATTCACACCCAGCAGTCTGTCAGAGTTCGGCACTGACACACTGGTTCCCAGAAGGCTATTTCTGTAAAGGTGTAAAATTTGTTTTGTTAAATTACTTTGAGCACACTTCCCATGATTTCAGAGACCCTTTTAACAGGGCCCAAAAGCCAAGTAACAAACTGGATCCCATGGGTTTTTGTTTGTTTGTTTCTTAAAGAGACAGAGAGATATGAGAACATGAAGTTGATTGGGTAGGGAGGAAGGATCTGGGAGGAATTGAAGGAGGGAAATGAATATGATCCAAATATATTGGATGAAATTCTCAAAGAAATAAAAAGTTTTAAATTTTTCTACAAAAGTATTAAAGAAAAGTGATCTTTCCTTTCTCTGTCTCTCTCTTCTTTCTGTATATTTTTGTACTTGAAATAGGTTTCATAGCCCTGGCTGGCCTCAAACTCATGACAATCCTCCCACCCCATCTTCTTGAATGTTGGAATTATAGGTTGTGACTCTACACTCATTTTAGAGATATGACTTTTAAAAGATGTGTGTGTGTGTGTGATGTGTGCAAGTACACAAATGTATGAAGATGCCAGAGGTTACCTTTGCATGTTGTTCCTCGGGAGCCAATCACCTTGTGTTTTTAGACAAGATCTGTCACTGGGCCCTGGGGCTTGCTATTAAGCTAGGCTGGCTGGCTAGAGAGGCCCAGAAATCCTCTTGTCTGTGTCTTCCCAGGGCTCATGTGGTACCCTGGTGCTATGTGGTACCCTAGTGCTATGTACCATCATGTCAGCTTTTCCCCCTGTGGATTCTGAGGATTGGATTCAAGTACTTATGTTTACACAGCAAGCACCTTATTGACTGAGCCATAACACTGGTCCCTTTCCTCCTTTTGAGACAGGGTCCCATATCTCAGGCTGGCCTTGAACTTGCTATATAGCCAAGAACGACTTATACTCGTGATCCTCCTGTTTCTACCAACTAAGTACTGGAATTGTATGTTTTATGAAGTGCTAGAGATAGAATGCAGGGCTTTATGAGTGCTAAAAGAACATGCTACTGAGTTATATCTTTCACCCTGATATTGTCATTATTGTAAGGACTTTTTAAATTAGTTATGACATCAGCCGTAAGTGCCCAAAGCACTACTATCATAATTGCCATGTCTTTTTTCTTTTTGCTTCAAAACCCTGCAACAGGACAAATACATCAACACATTTATTAATTATCTTTATTTTTGTTCTGCCAGCTTCATCATACCACTGAAAGGAATAATTGCAGAATTAGTGGGAACATCTAATGATGCATTTAATGAGAGAATAATCAGGTGATGTTTCATTTGTACTAAACAGATGGCATTAAGCAGAATAAACAAGGAATTCACTCAAGAAACAGGACTGTAGACCAGGTCAGAGTTAAGAGAGTATATTAACTGAGTGGCCAGCGAGTGACCTCGAGGGGGCACTGGGGAGAGCCACCAAGTGGGGGTAGGGAGAGCATTGTGAGTCAAAGGAAAGTGATGCTGCTTTTATGACTCATTTAGAATAAAGCTGTGACTTTGTTGGTTACGGAAGGTGGTATGGCTCACTGGCTTGGTAAACTACAAGCCTCCACCATCACAAACAAGGGCACCCTCTTAGTCCATTTTCTGCTACGATCACAGGGTCCCACAGACTAGCTAGTTCATAGGTCTCATTCTGGGGAGCCTCCAAGGGAGGAGTATCCAGTGACGGTCTCCTTGCTGAGTCACAATGTGAAGAAAGCATCAAGAGGAAATGAGGGGATGGGGTGGGGTGGTGTCAAGAAAGGATGGCAATCTCTCAGTAACTAAGAATTAATCCACACTTACAGGCAGGGCCACTGGTCCATTCAGAAAGGCAGAGCCATTAGCGTCGAATCACCTCAAGGTTTCAAGGATGACTATATTTCAACATAAGGATAAGTGAGGACATTCAACCACTACATGTAATGCACAAATAACAACACAAAGATGCCTTGATTTAGGGAATAATCAATAGTGGGAAGAGGACAAAGAGAACACATGCAGGTTGTATTTATTTTTATTTTGTTATTTTAAGTCCCAGAGTAATTGAACCAAGCCATAGACATAAGAACACAGAGGCGCCCTCTGGATTTGGCATTTGCATCAATTCTCTCCATTTCAGTTGCCCCTAAGGCCAGAAATAGCCTCCAATCCCTGGGTCCATTATTTTTGTTTTAGGGTGTTTATTAAGCATCCAGTGCTCATACTGTGTGAAATTAAGTTTAGGCAATTGTCTGGCTCATGAGAGGGCAGGTAACAGGTTTAGGAGAAACGTGTACAAACTTTCTCAGGGTACTCTGGGCAATTCAGGAGTCATATATCATGATAGTGGGCAAAGAGGAAGTTTTAATGACATGCAAGGGTTTCCTCCTGTAACCAGTAAAGGTGGATTTCACCCAATAATTCACAGTGGGCTGATGCTTCATCTAAAAGAAGAGAAAATATTGTTCATACATCTGCCCACCTGCTTCCTGTAATTAGAAGACGAAGAAAGGCTCTTGGCTTCTAAGGCCTAATATCAGTGTCATATGTCAAAGTGAGAGAGGGTCACCAAGGGTCTAGAAGGCGACCCACTGCTGGCAGGATCTTAACTTTTGCATTGACTAACTCAGTTGATTGCAGAGCTTTGGCCTCAGCATGGTAGAACAGATTGAACTGTGATCTTTCCAGAATGATGGATGCAAGGAAAGCCAGCAGATGGTTTATAGGGATCTGGCCAAGGCACTAATAGCAACAGAGCCAGTGCTTGCAATTGCTTAGTCAGCTGAAGCCCCACACACTACACAGACAAGGGAGTGGGCTGTTCCAAGGTTGTGTAAGGACAGACGCAGTGCAAGTCCCAGCTGGCCAAAGCAGATTTCACCTAATCTCCTAAGCGCTTGTCCCGTGGGTTCAGCCCTACAGAGCTGCACAAATGCTCTAGGGATGTCTCCATCCATGCGTGCTCCTAGGATATTATATCACATCTTTGGGTCATATCTGGAGCTCATAAAATTAGAAAAGTCTATGTGTGTGGTAGTTGAATTCCAATACCAACTTTTTCTAAGTTCTCTCTCTCTCTTTTTTAACCAATGATTTTGGCTGAGTATATAAAATCAAACTGGATCTGATTAAGAAACCTGACACAGGCAGTTTCCAGTCAGGAGGGAGTGTTGGGGACCATATGCACAAGTACACACACATACACACACACACACACACACACACACACACACACACACACACACACAACTATCTTTTATCCAAAGTACCTAAGACCAAATGTTTCAGATTTTGAACTGGGACCACTTGGCGATTCATAGTGAAATCATGAGATTCTTAGGATGGGGGCCAAGAGGACAGGGTAAATTCATTTACATTTCCTGTGTAGCTCCTTCATGTAGCTTGGAGGTGACTTTGTACCGTGTTTACTGCTCCTGCACCTTGACCTCAGCCCAGCATGTCAGAAGAGGTTTGGAACTTTTACATGTGCGTGGTCACAACATCTCTGATTTTAGAGCATTTTGGTTGTCGACGTTTTGATTAAGGATGCTCAACCTGTTAATATATTCCTATGCCCTACCCACAAATATTCTGATAGGCTCCTTCCAAATCACTCACTTTTCCAAGGAGATAGTTCATTAGTATTTCAGCACAGTATTCAGCGATGAGAAACAGAAAATCCATCTACAGGAGCATAAACAAAGGAAAGAGTAACAATTTTTCTTATACAAGCCTCGGAGTGAACTCTGTGTGAAATGCCTGCTGCATAAGCATAAAGATACAGTTCAGATACCCTGCTCTCATTTAAAAGCCCGGCATGGCTCACAGGTCTATAAGTCTTTCACTGAGGGTGGGGGTGAGCAAGTGGGGACAGGTGGGTCTCAAGGCCTCACCTCAGAATGGCGAGTTCCAGTTCAGATTTAAAACAAAAGGTGAAAGAATGAGAGAGAGAGAGACCCTTGATGCCAACCACGGTCAAGCATACTGGTACAGAGGAGGAGGAAGGGAGAGGCTGGGGGCGGGGCCCACAGGGACATAGGACAGCTGCTGCAGCTCCAGCCATCTTGTCCAGATAAAGGAAATGGAAATGCAAGAAAGAACAACACCCATGTTCACCCAATTATCTGCTTCTTGGGGCCTTGAACTGGGTCCTGTGGACATGGTAGTACAGTTATTTTAAATTTATCCCCTACTGGCTTACAAACAAATGAGACTCAGACTATGGTTATTTTATTTGGTTTTGACAATAACTGGGGGGTAACCCCAATCTACTTTTCTAACTGCCTGGCTACCTCCCCAACGCTTTACCCCAGATGCTTGCTGCTTTTCCTGGCCATATGCTCATGGTCCATCTCCTCTCACAGTACCTACTCCTCTCTCCTCTTCAGTTCTTTCCTTTCTCTCCTCTGCCCCCACTCAACCAGGTAACTCAAATCCCACCTACCCCTAATCCTCCCAGTAATTAATTTGCCTGCCATTTTTATTTAATCAATAGTTTTAAGTTAAGGAACAAGGTTTGCACAACAAAAGATGGTAACCTTGAGAATACAAGGTAGGCCGAAACCTCCAGAATTTAGCATTACAATGCATAGCAACAGAACAAACCTCAACAGGACACACCCACCTACTGGGAGGCATCTCCGGCAGGCAAATTGGAGAAGCTGTGAAGTTGAAAGCTTGCACAGAATCTGGAAAGGAGCAGAAACTCCCAGCTCTCTCTGCCTGCCTGTCACAATAGAGGCCAAGTTTGCTTCTGCCTCTGCTACCCTATGTTCAACGCTAAAAGCAGTCCCTACAGTTTGGTTCTTTGAGATAGCGTCTAATAGTAATTCATAGACACTGGGTCAAGAAGACCAGCCTTTGAGTGGTTGTACGGCCTGGACTCTACCTAGGTATTTTAGCAATGTACCATCTGAACACGCCCTGGGGATCCTATCTTCATTCTCTAACAGTTCTACTACACACCTTCAACAGTGCATTACATTTTGCTGAAACACAATCAAGAGCGAAAATTCAGTGCTGACCACAGCCTCACTGGGCGGGACATACGGGAAACTGCAGGATATCTAGGTAGCCTCGGTGAACCACAGTGTAACGGCACAGCAAGATACCTTTCTAAATGAGTCCTTTCAAGGATAAATGGGAGCAGCACAAAGCAATCAGCACAGTTTACAAACTACTAAGAAACAGTCAGGGATCTGCGTTCTTGTGTAGCTTTGCTTCTATCCCATGTGATCCTAGGCAGGGCAGGAATGTCCCTGGGATTTTAATTTCTTCATGTGTATAAGGAGGATGCTGGACTAAGAAATCTTATTTATTTAATGTTTTGGTGTTAAATGCCTCAAGAATATTAAGCTTAGGCCCTACCACTGAACTGCCTTGAGGTCTCTCTCTCTCTCTCTCTCTCTCTCTCTCTTTGACATGAAGTTTTGCTACACAGTTCAGGCTGACTTTTGAACTCATGATTCTCTTTCCTTAGCTTGCCAAATGCTGGGTTTATAAGGTATGAGGACACAAGATATGTATACACACACAGAGGGAGATGCACCCACCCATAAATAACTAAATAAAAATGTAACTCTGAAAGACTATTTAAAAAGAACATTTTGGAAAATACGCACTGGGAGACTTACACGCAGTTTTAACAAGAGATAACAATGTATTTATTTTGTGATTTATTAACATGATCAAAGATAGACCATTTTAATCTGTAGTGCCGGTGAATGGCACTGGGGACACTGATATTGGGGGTGTGATTGTGACTGACATCCGTTTGAAGAATGTGTTCCCAGGTTTTTCAAGCTGATATTATGTAGCCATTAAACACAGTTCCCACCCCCACTCCCCCACCCCCACCCCCTTGAGCCCTGGCTATCACCATGCTACTTTGTCTCAAGGAAGTTGATGACATCTGTGTCTTGGAATGTGGAGTCAGGTCACACTTACCCTTGTCACTGATTCTTTTCTTTCTTTATTTTTAAATTACATTTTTATTATACTGATTTACTTGTGCGTGCGTGAGTGTGTGTGTGTGCGTGAGTGTGTGTGTGTGTGTGTGTGTGTGTGTGTGTGGTCTACTTTTTCTTCTTTCCCTCCTTTCTTCTCTTTCTGTCATATGGAACACTTCATGAGTTTGTGACCTATCCTCGCCAGCGGCTGATCCTAATTCTTGCACATTCCAGTTTTAGTGTGCTGCTGGTTGGACGCTGGCTTCTCACCTAGCCCAAAAGGTTTACCTATGTTGTAGCATGAATCAGAATTTCATTTCTTCCTAATGCAGAAATGTATTTAATTATATTGCTTTCTTGATGCCCACATCATATGGCTTATCTTTCATACACTGATGAATATTTGGGTCATTTTCTTTTCTTTTTTTTTTTTTTGGGTTTTTCCAGACAGGGTTTCTCTGTTTAGCCCTAGCTGTCCTGGAACTCACTCTGGAGACCAGGCTGGCCTCGAACTCAGAAATCTGCCTGCCTCTGCCTCCCAAGTGCTGAATTAAAGGCGTGCGCCACCACCGCCCGGCTTCATTTTCTTTCTTGTTATTCCCAAGAATACTGCTATTAATATGGACATAGAAATATTTCTTTGAGATCTTGATTTTAGTTTTTTTGGTTTTTTTGTTTGTTTGTTTTTTCCTGGAGTGTTGAGAGAGATCTTACACAGCTTAGGCTGTCCTTGAACTCCTGATCTGTCTTCTTCTGCCTAAGGGTGCTGAGATCACAGAGACTGGCACCCTGCTCCCCTTTCTTTTCAGTGCATGCTCAGTGCTTAGATTACTTGACCAACTGGCAATTCTAATGCATTCATTTTGAAGAAAGAGACAACAGAGGTTCAGAATTTTCAGTGGCTTCCTTTTGCCCTAGGTAAAGGCCTAAGTGAGTTAAATGTGATTTCAACATTCTTTATAGTAGACAACAGAACAAAATCAGACAAATGGGATTGCATTTAACTAAAAGCTTTCACTGGGCTAAGAAACCAACTATAAAAGCTTCACCTGGGCTCAGAAGACAACTATAGACTGGCAGAAAATATCCACAAAGTCTGTACCTGAGAAGGGATTGATACAAGAATATACAAGGAATTCCTAAAACTCAACAGCAAAAATCCCAAATAATGAAATTAAAATAGGGGCCAAAGGGCACCTGCATCGATACTGGCTTGTGGTCCCAGCCACCTGGAAGGCTCAGGGCAAAGGATAGGTGAAAGCCAGGACAGAGGCCAGACTGGGCATCAGGAGGCAAAAAAAAAAAAAATCTCAAAAGCCACAAGACCAAAAAGGGTACAAAGCACTGGGCGTCTCAAACCCAGCAGGAAGATAACCTCCTCCTTCCAGTTGGAAGAGCTGGATGAAAAAAAAATGCTGGCAAGGAGATGGAGAAGTGAGAACGTGTCCACACCGTTGGGGTGGGGGCAGGACTGTAAATGACGGCAGCCATTGTGGAGAATGGCATAAAGGTCCCTCAGTCAATGATAAATAGAACTATCATGTGGTCCATCAATGTCACTGACAGATATATATCCAAAGGAGAATGGTAGAGGGAAGAGACATCTGCTACTGCAGCATCATTCACAGAAGCCAAGAGCTGGGTCCCCCAAGGAATGAGTATGTGAGGGTATTAGTGAATGTTCTCTAAAGCAGTGGTTCTTAACCTTTCTAGAGCCATGACCTTTAATACAGTTCCTTATGTTGTGGTGACCCTAGCCAGGAAAATATTTTCATTGCTACTTTATAACTGTAATTTTGCTACTGTTGTGAGTCCTAATGTGAACATCTGTGTTTTCCGATGGTCTTAGGAGACCCCTTGTGAGAGGGTCATTCAACCCCCAAAAGGAGTCACGACCCACAGGTTGAGAACCACTGCTCTAGAGGAACCAGAATTGATAGAATGAATATGTGTATTAAACGGTACTTGTCAAAGTGGCTTACAGGCTGTGGTCCAGCTATCCAAGGATGGCAGTCTCCTGATGGGAAGGCCAAGAGTTCAGTGATTGTTCAGTGAGGTCAGATGTCCTAATCCAGCGCAGGAAATTCCTGGGGAGCTACTCCACTGGTCTTTAGAATACACTGAAATCTCAAAGGAGTAGGTTCTAATCCTAGCAAAGGATTGCCTTAGCAACAGGATAGATGAACTCACCAGTCAGTGTGAGGGCAAGCAGGCAAAAAGGAAACGCTTCCTTCTTCCATGTCATTTTATGTGATTGCCACTAGGAACAGCCAGATTTAGGGTTGATCATTTCACCTCAAATGACCCAATCAAAGAAAGTGCCTCATAGGCATACCCAACTGTTTGGATTTTAGTTGGTTCTAGATGTAGTTAGGTTGAAAACAAGATTATTTGTTAGTCTGGTGCTACTATATATTCAAATGCTAAACTCTATACCCTAAGATCTAGTTGATCCAAGACTAAGAAATCCTCACATATACCAGCTTTTGTTGTGTAAACTTGCCCCCTAAGTTATCCCTGATTGGTTAATAAAGATACCTATAGCCTGGGCTAGGCAGAAGAGAGGAGGCAGTGCAGAGGTTCCTTGGATTAGGATATAGGCAGGGACCAGGGAGAGGTAAGAAAGGACACGGGAAGAAGGGAGGTACTGTGCGGTAAGTAGATCATGAGCACATGGCCATGAGGGCTGGTCAGTTGGAGTAGGAACAGCCCAGGTAGAACACAGCAAGTGACATCTCAGGGTTATCAACAGGGAAGTAGACAAAATAGCATAGAGGGTTGACATCTGCCCAGCCTTAAGGCTTATTATAAATCTAATAATTATAGATCTAGTGCCTTAAGGCTTATTATAAATATAAAAGTTTTGTGTCTTTCATTTGGGAACTAAATATGAAAGGTGGGGTTAAAACCCCCAAATAGCCGGGCGGTGGTGGCGCACGCCTTTAATCCCAGCACTTGGGAGGCAGAGGCAGGCGGATTTCTGAGTTCGAGGCCAGCCTGGTCTACAGAGTGAGTTCCAGGACAGCCAGGGCTACACAGAGAAACCCTGTCTCGAAAAACCAAAAAAAAAAAAAAACCCAAATAATATTTATCACAACATCATTGCAGTAAAGAAAATGTGATGTATGCACACCATAGAATATTGTTCTGAAGTCAAAAGAATGGAATTTTGTCATTTGTAGCATCTTGAGTAGACCTGGAGAATATGACGGTGAAATAAACTGAACACAGACAAACCTGTGTGATTTCACTCATGAGCTGAATTTTAAAAGGTTGGTATTATAAAAGTAGAGAATACAATAGTGTTTGCCAGAGATTGGGAGAAAGTAGGAGGGTTATATGGATAGAGAAAAATACAGTAGAGTAGCCAAAGATAGGGAATAACTTCTCAGTCAGGGACGCTGCTTGGCTTAGACTATATACACACTTTTCCTAGCAAGGCACAAGGCAACTGTGGCACCCTGGACCCTTCCTTCCACACCTGCAAGGGGACATGTCCATCTGCTTTATGCAATAGAACTAAGTCACACACCCCACACACTTAGTAAACCTATGATAATGTACCATTTCCATTCAGACACATGCTGGAAGCATCGGAGAACTTCTGCAATTGACCAATCTGGCCTGAAATGGTTTGGAGTGCATGAGAAATAAGGCAAACAGTGTTGTCTTCCAAGTGAACTTGAAGGAGAATTCCCTATTACCATCATATGTCTATACATAATTAGATGTGTATATGATTAAAATGAAATGCATTGTAGGAAGAAACGTGTGCAGTAGAAAATACAAAGTTTAGACAACTTAATCTACCAGAGCTGAACTTCCCAAACCACATTCCTTAAAAATCAAATTCCTCCTTCTCTTGGTCCGTCCCCACTAAATGGAAACCACAAACAACAATCAAGGCCTTTGCATGCCCTGATCATGTGACCTGCTGTCAAGCTTGACAATGTATTTCTTTCCGATTTGTACTCTTTCCTTTAATAGCGTTTCCTTGCTACTTTTGCAATTTGTGTGAGACTTTGTTTCAATTCCTTGAATGAGAGGCCATAAACCTGGAGAAACCCAGTTCAGACTCTGACACTGGTAATAAAGGGTGCAGAGTTCCATTTAGAGAGTAGGACTGAGTTTTTGTGTACTGTCTCATGAAAGGGTAATTATAGTTAGCAATACTTGTCATGTATTTTAAATTACCTAGAAGAGATGATTATGAATATCTTATTCCAAAGTCACGGTATTTGAGATGATAAACACACAGGCATCAACATACCTCGGCCCCCCATAAATATGCACAGTTATTTTGTCAACCAAAGAAAAAAATTCCTGCATCGATTTTACCCTAGTGTCTCACACAATCTTCCCAACTCAACATGAAGTTCTAGTGAATTTCTTTGAAACCCTGGAGCAGACCTTCTCCTCCTTCTCCTCTTCTCTCTCTGCTTTCTTCTTCTTCCCTGCATTCCCAACCTTCCTCTTTCTCCCCTCCTCCTCTCCCTTCTTTCCCTTCTCCCCCTCCTTTCTCTCCTCTCCCTCCTCCCCCTCCTCATCTGCTGCCTTCTTTCTCCTCATTCTTGTTCCTTCTCTTCATTCTTCACTTCCTTTTTTTTTTTTTCCCTTAAGACAGGCTGTCACTCAGGAGTTCAGGCTAGCCTAAACTCATAGCAACCTCCCTGCCTCAGCTTCTCAAGTGATGGGATTACAGGCGGGAATCATTTAGTTTGGTGGTCTTTTTTTTTTTTTTTTTTTTTTGTTTCGAGACGGGTTCTCTGTATGCCTGTGTCCTGGAACTCACTTGTAGACAGCTGCTCGAACTGAAATCCCTGCCTCTGCCTCCAGTGCGGTTAAGCGTGCGCCACCACGCCTTGGTTGTTTCTAATGTACTGCTCTGTCCATCATTTTTCCTGAGTGCTGTAGTTCACTGGTCCGTGTTTCTTCCAGAGCCATGTCCTATGCGTCTCAGGTAAAACAATGGTGTATAAGTGAACAGAAGATGAAGGAGCCGGGAAATTTTGCCCATCACTTGTGATATAGCATTATAAGATGTAAGTCAAGATAAAAAATACTTTTCAGAGGACATACCAATCACCTAAATGTAAGTTTGGATAGCTAGGTCTTGATACAGTAGAGGACTGTGACACGTAGATCCTACCAGGGTCATGCTGGGTGACATCTTTGCTCCTAATTGTATGTTACTACTTAAAATTAGGGGCTAAGGGATGTGGCCCAGTCAGTAGAGTGCTTGTCTAACATGAAAAAAGTACTGGCTTTGTTATCCAGCACCGCCTAAAGCAGGCATGGTGGTACATATAATTCTAACACTCAGAAAATGAAATCGGGTAGATCATCAGATCAAAGTTATCCTTAGCTACATAGTAGATTGGAGGTCAGCCTGGGAGACATGAGACTCTGTCCCAAAAAATCCATTAGGGCTGGGGAGGTGCCTCAGTAGGCAAAGTGCTTGCTACTCAGGCATGAGAACCTGAGTCCCATCCTCGGCACTCATGTACAAAGCTTGGTGTAGTGTGTGCCTCTGGAACCCGGTGTTGGGGAGGTGGAGACAGGACGATCCCTTAGTGCCTACTGGTCACTCACTCTAAATGAACCGTGAGCTCCAGACCCTGTCTGAAAAATAATGTTGAGTGTGACTGAGGAAGACACATAACACAGACCACTGGCCTCCATATGCATGCACACACATGCACATATTGACACATATGTTCACCCACAAACAAACAAATAGTAAAAATCAGTTAAAATCAATTACAATGTACATTCTGTTTTTCAAACTCCATAGTCAGGAGTCAGGTGCCTGGCAGGAAGCAGTTCCTGTCACCATCCTCAGTGGTATAAATGCAGGCTTAGAGATCATCACAGAGACCCTAGAGTG